>VSMD01011227.1:0-53494 GCA_008750895.1 Mirza zaza | reverse complement strand
CGAGACCAGCCTGAGCAAGAGCGAGACCCCATCTCTACTATAAATACAAAGAAATTAATTGGCCAACTAAAATATATATAGAAAAATTAGCCGGGCATGGTGGCACATGCCTGTAGTCCCAGCTACTTGGGAGGCTGAGGCAGCAGGATTGCTTGAGCCCAGGAGTTTGAGGTTGCTGTGAGCTAGGCTGATGCCACGGCACTCACTCTAGCCTGGGCAACAAAGTGAGACTCTGTCTCAAAAAAAAGAAAGGACAAGTCTGGACTTTAAAATTAAAACCTCCCGATTTGGTGTGTATGTGGGGGGGGGGGGAATATTTCGCGTGCCAAATGACGCATGTCTGCAGCTGCCAGGCTGGATGAACCCTGAGGTCTGCTGTTCCCCCTCACCAATTACAGTGTAACCCTGCAACCAAGGTCTTTCCAATGCGGCTCGTACTGTGGCCCTTCCCACGGCCAGCAAGCGTCTTTGCCATCCAAACATTAGGTGTGAGCTGCTGCTTCAGCCTTTATCAGAAGAAGATGGGAGCACCCTAGCTATGCCTTTGCAATCGGTTTGGTGAATGGGCTCCCTTTCTGAGCATGTTTCCCATCTCCTTTCAAAAGAAAGCTCTGGCTGTCTCATTTCCCTCCCAGTGGGCCTCCAGGCAAAGGTTTCCATAGTTGCATCCTTCAGGGGCAGAGTAAGGGAGGGAGCAGGAGATGACACATTAAACGATGCTCTGCTCACCCTTTCCACTCAATTGCCTCAGTTTCCTTATCTTCTTTAGTGCTCTCAGAAGTCACATGACCTTGCTCTGGCACCTGTTTATCAAACATCTCTTCACTTCGCACATCCCTGACCTGTCTCACGTTTATCTCTACCTTGCTCCCAAATGTAGCTTCAAAGATTGACCTCACTTTCTTCCACAAATTCAAACTCTCTCCCTCCATCTCCTTCCAGGGACTTCTCCATCCTGCAAACATCACCTCCTCTCCTGCTAGCCTCTGGACTCCAGTCCCTTTGCACCTTCCTGGGCTTTGCATTTCAGCATTACTACGCCTTGCTTTCATCTCCTCCTACCTTCTAGGAATCCAGGGGAGGGGGGGTCCAGGATCCCTATCTCTGGGAGCTACAGCCACATGATAACTGTGCTTCCCAGTCTACTTCAAGGCACTGGAACCCAGTTTCCTGTGTCACCTCTTCCCTGTCCTCTCCATCACTATTCTTCAGATCTTGGGGACTGGGAATACACAAAGCTGGTACAGTAGAGACGTTTCTCCTAAAAATGAAACAATTGCCTAATTTCCTTCTATCCAGGTCCCAAATCCTGGGATTTCCCCATTGGTCTGGAAGGCAGCAAGTCTTCTGCCCTCCAAGTGCCATGTCACCATCCTCCCATCTTTCCTTTCTTTTCTCACTCTGGGCTTCTCATCCTCTTTTCTCCTTCTCTACCCAGATACTTCTTGCTTCTTCCAGATGTAGAAAATTTCAAAAGCCAAAGCAGTGGCACTCATCAAAATGGCCAGGAGGATCCTCCTCTGGTTCATGGTCACTCTGAAAACCCTGCCGCCACAGCCGGTCTCCTGGCCATGAAGGAAGGAAAAAATGGGAGTCAGTTCCCTGAAACCTCTGGAGCAGACTCTTCTCCTTGAAACTCTCCCAAGGACAAAGATCTTCCCATACCTCAGCATTTAAATCCTTTAGAAATGACCCCTCAAACATCCCCCCAAATTCTGAGTCCTCCAAGTCCAGCCTCTTCTTGATGTTGGGTGGGTGGGTCCACATCCAGTATCTTCTCCGTCCAAACCCACATCAACTAGACTTTTCTCCATAAGCACAACCCACCTTCTCACACCTGCGTTCCTTTCCCTAGTGCCTCTCCTAGACTTGGTGCCCGAGATGTTCCACACTGACTTAGAGTTCACTTTTTATCTACTTCCCCAGGTGCCCTCTGTTCTCCTCTTTCCTCTCTCATTCCCCTTTCTGATCCTCTACCAAGCTCTCCCTTCTCTCCTCCTTCTACCTTTCCAGTTCTTTTAGTTGGATTCATTTTGTATCCATGTCCTTTTCTTCCAACTCCTATTTTCCAGAATTATTTCTTATTTCAAGCAGTAACCTAATGTAGCCCCTTCAAAATTCAAGGTTGAAATTCTCTCATTCATTCAATCACTCATCAATATTAACTAATTGTGGGCAATGAAGGGTGGATTTGGAGCTGAGAGACAAGAAATTGATAATTGGCATTGCTTTTCCCTTTGGCTTCCATACATACCCTTCTTCACATATTAGAACACCCATACAATAATAAAACAACTCGATGTTTCCAGCTTATCAGACACAGTGATCATTTATACAAGTGAAGTTCTCACCTTTTCCCTAAAATGAGGAGATTCACAGTCTTAACAGTCATTGTATCAATCGCTGGTTATTTTTAATTATGCCTCAAATTCAATCACAGTCTTTCTAAATATTCTACTATCTAAACACTAAATTGTAAAGTTAATCTCCAACAACCTGTATATAAAATAAGAGAAAAAAGAAAATGGTTAGCATATATAAATACATTACTATATTAAACAAAAAGAAACTATGACAAGCTTCTACAATCCTCATTTCTGAAATTGGTTATGAGCCCATAATTTTTTTTTTTTTTTTTGAGACAGAGTCTTACTCTGTTGTCCGGGCTAGAGTGCCTTGGCATCGGCCTAGCTCACAACAACCTCAAACTCCTGGGCTCAAGCGATCCTTCTGCCTCAGCCTCCCTAGTAGCTGGGACTACAGGAATGTGCCACCATGCCCAGCTAATTTTTTCTATATATTTTTTTAGTTGGCCAATTAATTTCTTTCTATTTTTTAGTAGAGACGGGGGTCTCGCTCTTGCTCAGGCTGGTTTCGAACTCCTGATCTCGAGCAATCCACCCGCCTCGGCTTCCCAGAGTGCTAGTATTACAGGCGTGAGCCACTATGCCTGGCCCAGAGCCCATAATTTTTAACTATGTTTCCTTCTCTAAGTAGCCAATAAATATGTCCCTGGACTCAGATAGTTGGACTTTTTACCTGGTAGAGTGATGCATAGCTTATTCCTGTCATAGTCATCCTGACTTCCTGTAGTTAGTGTGGTTTTCCATTAACCTTTATTGTTGGACAGAGAAGTAGTAAAAGGCACCAATCTCTCTGTGTAGCAGCAGTTTCCAGTTTCCTCCTGGTCACAAGGAGCAATGACTCCAGCCATTAGAGTAATCCCTTTTGCTGTGGTTGATTCAGTGGCATAAAGTCCCAAATGGCCAGGTGGCTGTCTCATTTTCCAGTTCGGTGGAATCTTTGTGTCCCCTGGTGGAATAATTCCTCCTTTGAGGACTGAGACCTCCAAATCAGCAGAGCTCAAAGTTGCCAAGATGGGAAGCAAAAAAAAACCTATAAGTGGGTTATTAAGCATAATAGTGAAAAGAACAAGATCCAATTCTACTCCTTCATTCTGACTAATATATTCTGGCCTGTAGGGGAGATAGCACCTCATAATAGTCTCTGATTAAAGTATGTACTGCATCCTGTAAAACAGAACCCCATCATTTCTGGATGTGGTTCTCTCAAGTGATACTTTACCTGAGTCTTTAGTAAGCCAGTCCACAGTACTAGGGGCCATGTTGGTTTGTTCTAGTAAGGATACTAATGAGACAGGAGCTACAATTGGAACCACCCTCTGATTAAGTTTATAATAGCTCACAGTCCTTCTCTAAGACCCATCTGATTTCTGCGCCTGCCAAACCCCTGCCCATTCAAGTCTTTGAGGGAGGCATTAGTCTCTGCAATTCCCCCAGGGATGTGATATTGCTTCTGGTTAACTATCTTGATAGGAAGTAGAAGTTCCAGGTGCTTTCATGTAGCCCTTTCTACCATTATTCTCTCATTCTATGGGTCAGAGAGCCAAGGTGGGGATTCTGCCCATTGCTATGGATATCTATTCCAATGATACTTGAAGGAATTTGGAAATAACCACAGAGTGGGACCAGGGATGAACTGAGCCCTCTTTGAGTTGGGCTTGAGCTAATTCCATCTAGTATTTGAGCAGCTTAAGCCCCCACTATGATTGCTGAGCCTCACTGGCATTTTGGAGCCTCAGGAATTAGTGTCAAGTCAGAGCCAGTATCTAGTAATCCTCAAAAGGTCTGGATATTTTCTTCTCCCTAATGCATACTAAATGGGCCCTAGATCCTTTCTCAAGGAAAACCAACTTTCCTTCAACGAAGGGACTCTGGATCTATGCTGACTTAGGTCTAAAATCTGGGAGAGATTCCATGCCTCTCCACTGGGGCAACTCAAGTTAGGTCTTTGGCCACAGGAGCAAGATTTTTTCCCCTGTTATATAGATCAAGTAATTCATTGGTAGGCTGCCTATCTATTTATTCTTAGGAACATGGTGACCAGTTAGCCACTGCCACAGATTCCTGTGGGCCAAGGCATTCAGATTACTGGTATGTGCCTGCTGCCCTTTACAGTTGATGTACCTATCTTGTCCTTGGTGCTAATGTGCTGTCACTTGGGCTCTGCTACTTCAGATTCCCATCATCCCCACTGAAATCATGGAGCCCATCTCAGTGGGGGCAGCTTCCATGGTCATACCTGGCTTACACAAATATGGAGGAACAACAGAGCTTTTCAATAATGCAGGTCATGGAGATAAAAGTAACTTCATCTTGGATGCTAATCTGCCCTGTTGACTTCTGATTAACCCTAGCCCACAAATGTTTCCTGATTCCTACTTTATTTACTGTCCTTAGTGTAAGAACTTAGTGAGTCCTTAGTGTACTCACTATAAACCCTCCTGCCTTTAGATCAAAGCAACCTTGATGTTATCACACAAATAATAGGCTATGATGCACATAGCATTTTTGACTGTTCTGGAGGGTTGCTTTCAATTGTCCGAATAGAACACACACACCCTTTCCCTATGGTATATAAACCCTCTGTCTGGGGAGTAAAAATGCAGAGATCTACCTCATTTCTTCCTTTCCTTTCCTTTTTCCTCTCCTTTCTCTCCTCTCCTCTCCTCTCCTTCCTTTCTTTTTGTTTAGATAGAGTCTTGCTCTGTTGCCTGGGTAGAGTGCAGTGGCATCATCATAGTTCACTGCAACCTTAAACTCCTGGGCTCAAGCAATCCACCTGCCTCAGCCTCCCGAGTAGCTGGAACTATAGGTGCGCATCATGATGCCCGGCTAATTTTTCTATTTTTAGTAGGGTCGGGGTCTCGCTTTTGTTCAGGCTGGTCTTGAACTTCTAAATTCAAGAGATCCTCCCACCTCAGCCTCCCAGAGTGCTGGGATTACAGGCGTGATCCACCACAACCGGCCTTCAGGCTGATTCTCAGACCTCACTGGAGCTGTGGCTGCAGCACATCGCATGGTGAAGTTTGCTGGTTTTTTTCTTGGACAACCACAACCAGCAGGCCCAGGCCAGTGGCCAGGGCAATATAAGCAGACATCCCTCCCATTGGGGTGCTGGGATGCCAAGGCTATCAGGTAAGGAACCAGGGACTGGGACTAGCAAGCGGGAAGTTGAATGCCACTGGTTGTCCCGTGCAGTGCTGCCTGCCACAAACTACAGGAATTAGCAGACGAAGAAAAAAAAAAAAAGAAAGGTTGGGGGAAAGTCTGCTTCACTTTGACCTGTTGCAGGGGGAAAAGGAACCAAGAAGCCCCTTCCTCCTGCAGCGTCCCTCTGGCGCCCTCTAGTGGCGAAGAAGGGCTGTGCAGCAGTTCCACATCTCGTAGCCAGGGACGCCGCGCGGGGACTTGGAGCTGAGGGGCCACAAATCGATAACGGGGTACCAGTATGCGCTCGCAGTCAAACAAAGAAAAAAGCCAGTTTCACTTCAGAAATGTCCTTGTTGAAGTAGTAGAAACGATCGATTTTTATTAAATCTCAACCTTTGAATATTTTTTTATTTTTGAGACGGAGTCTCACTCTGTTGCCCGGCCTAGAGTGCCGTGGCATCAGCCTAGCTCACAGCTAGGAGCTGTCAGTCCAGGAGTCAAACTCTTGGACTCAAGCGATCCTCCTGCCTCAGCCTGCCAAGTAGTTGGGACTACAGGCATGCGCCACTGTGCCTGGCTAATTTTTTCTATATATTTTAGTGGGCCAATTAATTTCTTTCTATTTTTTTAGTAGAGACGGGGTCTTGCTCTTGCTCAGGCTGGTTTCAAACTCCTGACCTTGAGGGATCCTCCTGCCTTGGCCTCCCAGAGTGCTAGGATTACAGGCGTCAGCCACCGCACCTGGCCGATGTTTTTTCTTAATACTCTGGGTGTCAGACGTGAAGAAAGGCTAAAACACTGTTGCTCATAGTGAGTGCGATGGTTATCGCAGGGACAGGCACTGGGGAGATGAAATTGTGACCTGAACCAGCCACTTTGCTTCATGGAACACCATTTTTATAGGTAATAATTAAGTCCAGGTTATTATTATTCAGATTTGGGAATCTGGCTGGCATTGTTCTGAAACTGAACTGAGCTGTCATCTCAAGAAAAACAACTGACAGTGTTTGTTGCCAAGGATGAAATTCTACCTTTCAAGTGAAAATTTAAAAAAAAATTTTTTTTTTTTTTTGAGACAAAGTCTCACTTTGTTGCCCAGGCTAGAGTGAGTACGGTGGCATCAGCCTAGCTCACAGCAACCTCAAACTCCTGGGCTCAAGCAATCCTGCTGCCTCAGCCTCCAAAGTAGCTGGGACTACAGGCAGGGGCCACCATGCCCGGCTAATTTTCTATATATATATTAGTTGGCCAATTAATTTCTTTCTATTTATAGTAGAGATGGGGTCTCGCTCTTGCTCAGGTTGGTTTCGAACTCCTGACCTCGAGCAATCCGCCTGCCTCGGCCTCCCAGAGTGCTACGAGAAAATTAAAATTTTAACAAACTTGTCTCCACTATCATGAGCCTGACAGTTTTCTAATACTTACTGGTGGTAAAGACAGACTAATGGATTTTAATGTAACAGAGTATCATATATTCATTTATATGATTTTACATTCCACATTTTGACTAAACTATAAAAAACAACTCTTTGTCAAATTTTGTTGTAGAATCAAAGTATGTTCACAATTACTTGAAAAATACACTTCCTTTGCCAGCTACATATCTGTTTAAGATTATATTTTCTTTTTGTACTTCAGCCAAGCCCACAGATCAAGCCATACTAAATGCAGAAGAAGATATGAAAATCTGTCTATTAGACCAGATGTTAAAGAGATTTGCAAAAATGTAAAAATAAGCTACTCTTCTTGGAAAAACTGTTTTTTGTTTTAGAAAAATATAGTTTTTTCCCCATTTAAAAACATGTTTTTTTTGTGCGTGAGACAGAGTCTCGTTTTGTTGCCCAGGCTAGAGTGAGTGCCATGGCATCAGCCTAGCTCACAGCAACCACAAACTCCTGGGCTCAAGCAATCCTACTGCCTCAGCCTCCCGAGTAGCTGGGACTATAGGCATGCGCCACTATGCCTGGCTAAGTTTTTCTATATATATCTTAGTTGGCCAATTAATTTCTATTTATAGTAGAGACGGGGTCTCGCTCTTGCTGAGGCTGGTTTTGAACTCCTGACCTCAAGCAATCCCCCTGCCTCGGCCTCCCAGAGTGTAAAAACATGTTAATTAATTAATTAATTTATTTATTTTTGAGGCAAAGTCTCACTCTGTTGCCTGGGCTAGAGTTAGTGCCATGGTGTCAGCCTAGCTCACAGCAACCTCAAACTCCTGGGCTCAAGTGATCCTCCTGCCTCAGCCTCCTGGGTAGCTGGGACTACAGGCATGCGCCACCATGCCCAGCTAATTTTTTTTTCTATATATATTTTTTAGTTGGCCAATTAATTTCTTTCTATTTTTGGTAGAGACAGGGTCTCGCTCTTGCTCAGATTGGTTTCGAACTCCTGACTCTGCCTGCCTCGGCCTCTCAGAGTGCTAGGATTACAGGCGTGAGCCACTGTGCCGGCCTAAAACCATGTTATTTATGTTAACATGTGGTTAGTTCGCTATCAGTAATTTGGAAATGATAATAAATTAACATTTAAATAATTTGCCAGCTTTAATTTCCAGTAGGATGAATAGTGATAGCTATAACCCACATAACCTAAAGCTTACTGGCGTCCTCAATAATTTTTGAAAGCATAAAGGTGTCCCGAGATCCAAAAGTTGGAGAACCACTGCTTGGGAAAAGTGTCTGGTACACAGTAAATGCTCAGGAAGTGTGGGTTGAATGGAAGGAGTTCTAACAACTCTGGGTTTTGATGTGGCTGGGACAGCAGCTCCATAGGTGTGGAGGCAGGACTCAATGACAGTGGAGGGTCGAGGACAGCAGTGGAGCTAAGTGGGGGACCACCCTCTGTAAGTCTGGCAGTAACATGGAGGAAGATAGCGCTGGGATCACAGCTGAGAGGAGAGTTCTTACAATAAAAATATTGACAGCTCATGTTTGTAGGCCAGTGGAGAATAAGAAATTGAAATTAGAGAAGCTGTCTCCCAAACAGCTCATCTAGACTTTCTCTCGATAACCATTTCCTGTCTCACTCCTTTCCATCCTCTGTGCATTCTCTGAACTCATCATGGGCCTTTCCTATATTCTCTTTGATCTCCTCTGCGATCTCTGTGAACTGCTTTGCCCTGTCTCTGAATTCCAACCACAGCATCCACACAGGAAATGCTCCAGGACTGGCTAGACCACGTGACACATAGAGTTGGCCCCTTGGTCTTGGTAGGGTCAGGCTTAGAGCAGCTCCAAGTGGGCATGGGGGAGCCCCACCAGTGACCCAGAAGAGGATGTCACTGTGCTGCTCCGTGCTGTGTAGGCCATGCTGCACTCTTCCACCCTGAGCTGGGTATCAACAAGGAGGCATTGCCTTGGGAACAGAACCCAATGGGAAGGCCTCCTTGGGACCTTTCTCCTCTTCCTCCTCCTCCTCTTCCATAAATTAGTCCAAAATGCTCCTGCTGGGGCATAACAGTGTATCTGGAAACCAATGGTCTTCCTTATGCCGACAGCATACATAAGCAGGGCAGATCTGTGTAGATCTGTGAGTGAGAGGCTAAAAGAAGTGGAGGGATGATGGGGGGTCAAGGGAAAGAAGAAAAAAGAGGCAGGTTGAAGAAAAGGGAAGGGTGAAAAAGGCAGAAAAATGAAAAGTAGAGAAATTAAATAGGGGTTGGGTATGGTGGCTCATGCCTATCATCCTAGCACTCTGGGAGGCCAAGGCAGGAGGATTGCTTGAGCTCAGGAGTTCAAGACTGGCCTGAGCAAGAGCGAGACACTGTTGCTACTAAAAATGGAGAAATTAGCCTGGTGCAGTGGTGCATGGCCTGTAGTCCCAGCTACTCAGGAGGCTGAGGTGGGAGGATCACTTGAGCCCAGGAGTTTGAAGTGGCAGTGAGATATGATGACATCACTGTACTCTAGGCTGGGTGACAGAGTGAGATCCTGTCTCAAAAAAAAAAAAAAAAAAAAGGGAGAAAAGACATGGAATCATGAGGTGGGAAAGAGGAAGAAAGAGACAGCACAAATTATAATAGAATCAGCTCAGAATTCCAACTGCAAAACCTTAAGAGAGAAGAGAATACCACAAATAATTATATACCAATAAAATTTGATAAACTAGATTAAATGGACAAATTCCTAGAAATATACAATCTACTAAGAATGAATCATCAAGAAATAAAAATCTAAACAGACCTATAATAAGATTAAATCAATAATCAAAACTGGACCAAAAACAACCAAAAATCCCCTGAATTAGATGACTTCACTTGTGAGTTCTACCAAATATTTGAGGAAGAATTAACATCAATCTTTCTCAATGTTTTCTAAAAAATTTAAGAGGAGGGAACACTTTTAACTCATTCTATGAGGCCAGTATTGCTTTGATACCAAAGACAGACAAAACCACTACAAGAAAAAAAAGACTACAAACCCATATCCCTTATGACTATTGATACAAAAGTCCCCAATGATATACTAGAAGACTAAATCCAGTAGCATATTGAAAGGATTAGATTTATGCCTGGAATTCAAGGATGGTTCAACATATGAAAATAAATGTAATGTACCAAATTAACAGGATACAGGAAAAAATACACGATCATCCCAATTGCTACAGAAAAAGCATTTGACAAAATTTAACACTCTCTCATAATAAAAACACCCAATAAATTAGGACAAGAAGGGATCTTCTGCAATATTATAGAGGCCACACATGAAAAACTTACAGTTAACATCATAGTTAATGATGAAAGATCAAAAACTTTTCCTGTACGATCAGGAACAAGACAAGGAAAGAGTCACAGCTTTGGATTTGGCAATGATTTCTTGGGTTCCCAAAGAACTGAAAGCAGGGAATCAAAGAGATATTTGTACACTGATGTTCATAGCAGCATTATTTATAACATCCAAAAGGTGGAAACAACCCAAATGTCAACTAATGGAAGAATGGATCATACATACATGTAGGCAATGTGTGTGTGTATATATATATGTACATACACACACATGTATAAAAAAGATAATGCAATATTATACAGTCAGGAAAAATAGTAAAAGTCTGATATATTTTACAACATAGGTGAATCTTGAAAACATGATGCTGAATGAAATAATACAGACAGAAAAGGACAATATTGTATGATTCCACTTATATATGAGCTATCTAGAATGGCAAACTCATACAGATGGAAAGTAGGGCTGGGCACGGTGGCTCACGCCTGTAATCCTAGTCCTCTGGGAGGCCGAGGCGGGCGGATTGCTCAAGGTCAGGAGTTCGAAACCAGCCTGAGCAAGAGTGAGACGCCCGTCTCTACTAAAAATAGAAAGAAATTAATTGACCAACTAATATATATATAGAAAAAATTAGCCGGGCATGGTGGTGCATGCCTGTAGTCCCAGCTACTCGGGAGGCTGAGCGCAGGAGTTTGGATCGCTTGAGCCCAGGAGTTTGAGGTTGCTGTAAGCTAGGCTGACACCATGGCACTCACTCTAGCCTGGGCAACAAAGCCAGACTCTGTCTCCAAAAAAAAAAAAGAAAGTAGATTAGAGGTTACCAGGCTGCTTGGAGGGGTGGGAATAGGGAGTTATTGTTTAATGAGTTGTCTGAGTCCATTTAGTGTTGCTATAACAGAGTACCTGAAGTGGGTACTTTATAAAGAAAAGAAGTTTATTTGATTACAATTCTAGCAGCTAGCAGATTTCACACTGGGCAGCTGCATCTGGTGAGAGGCTCAATTCAACTCAAGGCTCAGAAGGCGGAAGGGGAGTGGGTGTGTGCAAAGAGATCACATGGTGAGAGAGGAAGCAAGAGAGAAAAACAGTCAGCACTCCAGGGAACTAATCCATTCCCAGGAGGGGAAGAACTCCCTTCCTCCCTCTATAGGCATTAACTTCTCCTGAGGGATCCACCCTCAAGACTCAAACACCTCCCACTAGGCCCCAGCTCCCAACATTGCCACCTTAGGGATCAGGTTTCAGCATGCATTCTGACAGGGACAACCACAGCCAAGCCATAGCATGGGTACAGAGTTTCTGTGTGGGGTGATGAAAAAGTTCTGGAAATAGATAGTGGTGATGGTTGTGTAACATTGTGAATATACCTAATGCCACTGAATTCTATACTCAGAAATGGTTAAATTTGTGTTATATATTTTTTACTACAATAAAAACCAATTGAGGGCTGGGCGCAGTGGCTCACACCTGTAATCCTAGCACTCTGGGAGGCAGAGGCGGGCAGATTACTTGAGGTCAGGAGTTTGAAGCCAGCCTGAGCAAGAGACCCCGTCTCTACTATAAATAGAAAGAAATTAATTGGCCAACTAATATATATAGAAAAAATTAGCTGGGTGTGGTGGCATGCACCTATAGTCCCAGCTACTTGGGAGGCTGAGGCAGGACGATTGCTTGAGCCCAGGAGTTTGAGGTTGCTGTGAGCTAGGCTGACACCACGGCACTCACTCTAGCCTGGGCAACAGAGTGAGACTCTGTCTCAAAACAAAAACAAAAACAAAACAAAACAAAACAAAAACTAATTGAGAAAGTGGGAAAGTGAACTCACTAGGGAAACAGCAGATCAGTGGATAAGGTCGTTAGCACTCATTTGAGGTTTGTGCCCATAAACACTAGGGTTAACTAGTCAACCTGATTGTAGTGATTTGGCTGTTTAGATACAGGTGGATGCTTGAGTTCATGACAGGGGTAAATAAAAGGACGATATTGTTATTGTCCATCTTTTTGATTATAGAAATTATAGTGATTGTGAAGTGCTCTTATTTTGGTGGGGTTTTTGTTTTGTTTTTGAGGCAAGGTCTCACTCTGTTTCCTCAGCTAGAATGCAATGGCATGATCATAGTTCACTGCAACCTCCAACTCCTGGGCTCAAGTGATCCTCCCGCCTCAGCCTCCTAGGTAGCTGGGACTACAGATGTGCACCACCACGGTGGGCTAATTTTTCTAATTTTTGTAGAGACAAGGTCTCATTCTTGCTCAGGCTGGTCTGGAACTCCTGGCCTCAAGGGATCTTCCTGCCTCAGCCTCCCAGAGTGCTAGAATTATAGGTGTGTGCCACTGTGCCCAGCCCTTATTGTAGTTTTGACTTTCCCTTATGACTAATGACTCCGAGCATCTTTTCCTATGTTTATCAACCAATTGTATATCTTCTTTGCTCAAACTGATGCTGTAAAATTACATTTGAGGACAATTTGTGAATTTGAGCTTGTTTTCACAAAAAATGGGTCTCAGTTGTTTGCTCAAATTCATGGTGGGAAGTTAGTTTTGAAAAATATATGAATCTGAGCTTCATTTTCACAAAAGGGCTTCATTTTTATTTCATCCGGATTAGCTTGAACATAATTCTTAAACGATCTTTTAGATTGGAGTTCTTTTAAAATTGTTTTTTTTTTTAATCATCTATTTTTCTCAAACTCATGCTGGGAAGTTAGTTTTGAGACTTCTTGATTCTGATCTTGTTTTCACAAGACTGCTGTTCCAGCTAGATTTGTACAAACCTTGAGAAGTCAATTTTGAGAACTCTTAAATCTAAGCTTATTTATGCAATATTATTCAGTTTAGGTTAGATTTGCTCAAATTCACACTGGGTAGTTTTCAGAACTTATTTTCAAAACACTATTCCTTGGTCAACGTTTTAGGAATTTGTGCATCTGAGCTTGTTTTTATCAACACTGTCATGTTTCATCTAAGATGAGCTCAAATTCATACTTTGAAGTTTCTTTTGAAAATAATTTGTGACTCTGAGGTTATTTTGTTTACAAAGCTATTATTAATATTTCAGTTATTTTTGCAAACATTTTGATATTTCTTTTGAGAAAACTTATATATGTGAATCAGCTTTTCACAAAAACTGAAGGGTGTGCATGGGGAAAGTTCGTCTCTTTTGCCTCCTCCCAAAAGGCAAAAGCTGATGCAAAATCTTGTCCAATGTGTTCTAGGCCTGTCAGTGCTGCCATGTTGCACAATGCCAGGGGACACCAATCACTTTGTTATCTAGGGCAACTGTTATCTGGCCAATTCTGGTTTGTGGATTTACTATGTATCATCAGTTAACCAAAATAGATTTTACACTCTTTAAGAGCTGTTAGAGAGCTAGGCACTGTGGCTTAAACCTGTAATCCCAGCTACATAGGAGGCTGAGGTGGGAGGATCACTTTGGGCCAGGAGTTCACAACTAGCCTGGGCAACATAGAGAGAACTCACCTAAAGAGATTTTTTTTTTTAATTAAAAAAAGGAGTAAGTGACAGTCCATATGCAGCCCACAAAGCTTAAAATATTTACTATCTAGCCAGGACAGAAAAGCTTTGATGACATTGTTCACCAGATTGACTGGAAAATGAAAGGTACCCCCTGGAATTGGGCAACAGTGGTGCCACCTCCTGCCAAAGAATGCTAGACTGACCAAATTTAGTACATGGCAACCTAACCCAGAAATGCATAAAGCTCTTCAGTCTTCCATTTCCTCTCCTTCCTGGTTCTTTTTTTTTTTTGAGACAGAGTTTCACTGTGTTGCCCAGGCTAGAGTGCTGTGGCATCAGCCTAGCTCATAGCAACCTCAAACTCCTGGGCTCAAGCGATCCTTCTGCCTCAGCCTCACAAGTAGCTGGGGCTACAGGCATGCACCACCATGCCCGGCTAATTTTTTCTATATATTTTTAGTTGGCCAATTAATTCTTTCTATATTTAGTAGAGACGGGGTATCCCTCTTGCTCAGGCTGGTTTCGAACTCCTGAACTTGAGTGATCTTCCCGCCTCGGCCTCCCAGAGTGCTAGGATTACAGGCGTGAGCCACCGCGCCCGGCCTCTTTCCAGGTTCTATTGCCTCTCTCACCAGTCTGCCCTCTGGCTTCCCTTCTACCAACCACTTGCATGTTGGGAGTACAGTCTTTACTTTTGTCCTGCTCTGTGCTGCCCACACCAGAAATGTAAGTAGCACTAAGTATCATACAATGGTTAAGAGCCAGAGTCACAGGCTGCCTTGGTGTGCATCTGGCTCCCTTACTTTCTAGTTATGTGATCTCAGGCAAATGACTTAACCTCTTTGGGCCTCAGTTCCTCCATCTACAGAATGAGAATGATAACAGGATTGTTCTAAGATTAAATGTGTTAAGGCATATAAAGCACTTGGCATGTATGTAAGCAGTCAACATGCTGGCTCTGATGTCACCCACTACCATACTTTGACAACAATTTATAAGTCACGTGCTTCAAAATCTCTGTTCTTTCCCTTCTGTGACAGACTAATAATTGTACCCTTACCTTTCTTTTAGTGATAAACTGTCCCAAGTCTAAATGAACACGAAACTATTTAGCTAGTGACATTTTAGTGTCCCCTGCGGAGCTGTAAGAATGTGAGGCTAAATTCTGGCCACTGAGATCTGTGCAATTTCCAGGCACTCTACTCCCTCTTCCCCTTCCTATGGGCTCGAACAGGACTGTTGGGGCTGGTGAGCTGGCTTTGACCATGCAGAAGGTGACAACCCCCTCAGAGATGGGAGAGGAACATGACAGTGGGTCCCTGGGTCCCATGATGATCTTGTGGAACAGTTGTCTAAGCCTACGCCTGGATCATTCACCTACTTCCGAAATGTCACATAAAAAATAAACTATTTTGTTTGAATCACTGTTGTGGGATCTCTTTGTTACAACAGCTTAGCCTATGGTATAATTAGTGCAGGTCCCAAATTCTTATATCCAACCTGATTATTAGTCTACCCTGCATATGTACTATTCTTATATTCCTGATCTCAAAAGCTGGAGTCCATCCTGGGCAACACAGCAAGACATTGTCTCTTAAAACAAAACAAAACAAAACAGGCTGGGCATGGTGGCTCACACCTGTAATCCTAGCTCTCTGGGAGGCCAAGGCAGGAGGATCACTCAAGGTCAGGAGTTTGAAACCAGCCTGAGCAAGAGCGAGACCCCGTCTCTACTAAAAAATAGAAAGAAATTAATTGGCCAACTAAAAATATATAGAAAAAATTAGCCGGGCATGGTGGCGTGTGCCTGTAGTC
The DNA here is from genome assembly GCA_008750895.1 of Mirza zaza. Lineage (NCBI taxonomy): Eukaryota > Metazoa > Chordata > Mammalia > Primates > Cheirogaleidae > Mirza > Mirza zaza. The sequence goes on along the minus strand of VSMD01011227.1, from coordinate 37,968 downwards.
CCAGCTACTCGGGAGGCTGAGGCAGAAGGATTACTTGAGCCCAGGAGTTTAAGGTTGCTGTGAAGTAGGCTGACACCACGGCACTCTAGCCTGGGCAACAAAGTGAGATTCCGTCACACACACACACACACACAGAAAATACAAAAAAAAAGAAAAGAAAATCTCAGTGCTTCCTCTTATTTAGGGTACCTGTCTTGTTAAAAGCAGGTAACAGGCTGGGTGCGGTGGCTCATGCCTGTAATCCTAGCACTCTGGGAGGCCGAGGCAGGTGGATCACTCCAGGTCAGGAGTTCAAAATCAGCCTGAGCAAGAGTGAGACCCCATCTCTACTATAAATGGAAAGAAATTAATTAGCCAACTAAAAATATAGAAAAATTTATCTGGGCATGGTGGCACATGCCTGTAGTCCCAGCTACTCGGGAGGCTGAGGCAGCAGGATTGCTTGAGCCCAGGAGTTTGAGGTTGCTGTGAGCTAGGCTGACACCATGGCACTCTAGCCCGGGCAACAAAGCCAGACTCTGTCTCAAAAAAAAAAAAAAAAAAAAAGCAGGCAACAGGATCCAAAATGGTCCACAGACCACACTTCACAATGGTTTACACTCCCTTCTCTTTGCCTGGGTCCATCCATCCATCACTACTGCCTCCATTATGCCTTCCCTGATATTATACCCCACAATCACCTATTCAATATATTCACCATCTTTTTTCATACCCATTATAACATGTCACACATTGTCACAATTTTCTGTTAAATGTCAAACATGTAAGGGATGTGTACAATTCATCTCTGCATCCAGAGCCTTCTGTCACGTGGTAGAAGCTCAGAAACACAATAACCAATGAATGGGTCCAATACATCTTTGTGGTGACATGCAATCAGGAACCAAAACAACTTTAAATAGACCTTTAATGACTGGGGTGTTGTTTAGGACTTAAAGGCCTAAAGGTCTAGGCCATAGGGACAGAAGAGGAGAGCTCAGTAGGCTGTCTGAGACTGCTGCTGGCGGTAGCCACCACGGCGCATATAGCCCTCGTTTTTGCGGTAGCCATCCTTCTGGTCTGTAGGAGAAAGGGAAGGAAGGGAGGAGTGAGTGCCAGCGGAAAGGCAGCAAGGGGGGACAGGATCCTGGGAGAGTGAGGAGTTAGAACCACTTACCCCGGAAGTAGCCGCCATAGGTGCCCTGCTTGTGGTCAAACACCCGCTCGTTATTCTCCACCAGGCTGCCCAGCTTCTCAGCCAGCTGTAGAGCCAGGTTCTGTTGGGCAGTGGGCTCGGTACGGTGCATCACCACTGTCTGCGTCGGCTGGTCCAGGGAGGCCTGACAGGACCGAGGCAGAGGAAGCAACATGACACAGATCAGACCCCTCTACTCCAATCCCTCCCTGACTCCACCCACCTATTTACCACTCCAGCCCTTACCATCAACTCCTCATTGATGATCATCTTGCTGATGATTGAGTGCACGGTGGGCAGGTCCAGCTCAAACATGTCAGACAGTGTCTCCATGCTGGAGAGAAAGAAGGCAGGGGCAGTTAGGACCCTTGACCAAAAAGCTGGGGCTCCTCTGTGTCCCCAGGACCCATTCTACCTGATGGAGTCATAGACACTGCTGTAGGTGAAGAGGTAGGTCCTCAGTGACTCTTCCTGGATCTTCCTGTGGGCAGAGGGGAGAAGAAGGGGATGTCCTCAGGGGAGAAGGCTGACCAGTCTTCTCTTCCCCCACCCACCATGGCCTCTGTCCGCTCACCTAACCAGCATGGTACGGACTTTGTCAGCCTCGGGGAAAAGGTCCCATACTTTTCCATTCATCTTCTCATTGATGATAAAACTATGGCAGGTCTTCCAGTCACCCATCTTCATAGCCTTGGAGGCAGCAACCACATGTTCCCTCATTGACTCAGGAGGACCTGAAAAGTTGAGAATGAGGTACAGCCCAGGGAAATCTGGGTCCAGGGCTCATGCCCCATCAGCACTGTTCAAGGAGGACCAGGGGCCAGAAAACCATATAGCCAGAATGGAGACTCTCCCAGTTCTCCACTAAACAGTCACATGATTATACAAGTCACTTAACAGCTGAATAAGTTTACTCGGCTTGGGACTACATCACTCCATAGATGTGCTTCAGGGGATTAGTAAATGCCTTGAAAATGTTGACAAACTGTGTACATCTTCCTAGTAAAGGGGTCCATAGCTTTCAACAGATTTTCTTAAGTTTCCGTGACCCAAAAAAACCTACCATCTCAACTTGAATAGCACTTACCAAACTTTATTTGTTCTTGTATTACCTTCATGATTTGTGTTATAATGATACCTCACACCGTTATTCATCAAAGTGGCTCACTTCTTTTCCTTAAAGAATTTAGCCTCAGTCTAATTTACCTTTGTAAAATCACAGGTTTTATGTGCAGATTATAAACTCAGGCCCCCAAATACTGTCCTGAGAGATAAGACAGGAAGATAAGACATAGGAAACAAGAGTAATTGGAATGTGGGGCTGACAAAGTGCAAAAACTCTAAGGATGGAAATAGGTGGCAGATGCAGAGACGCATGAACACAGCCAACCCTAGGAACAGGCACTGAAAGCTCAAATGTGCACACAGATCAGGCCCAAATAGAAATGTATGAACAGGGCAAAGTGTAAGGAAAAGTTCACAACACTCTTGGATTAGTCTCCACTTTAACACTTTTGAAAGAAGCAAAGTTAGAGGCTCAAAGACTACTTCTCTACAAACCAAACAAAAGTGCAGGGGTGAAACAAAAACTAACTTCTGGCCCCTCAGTGGAAAAAGCCAGAGAGTGGCAGACACTGTAGTGAACCAGAGAGCCCTTCCCCACATCTGCTAGCTCTGTGCGAAGGCAGGCCCAGGGGTGCCAGATCCACCGAAATTCTAAGACATACTGAAATCCAGATTTTGTAAATTTCCCCACAAAATAAAATGCCACTATGTGAGCCAAATAAAATTAGCCTAATGGGGACCTACACTTCAGCATGACCGATGAAGGACCAATCTGTAAAGGGATTGGTCAATAAAGTGGCTGTGGACAATAAGCTTGGCCCACTCACCAGGTCCTCCCATGCACCAAACTCACAGGAGGGGCATGATTCAAATTCCTTTCCCAGCGAACCACACCCATATAACCCCTGCATGATCAGGTCTTTCAGAAGTTACCAAAGGAGCCAATGTTAGATTTGTGAATAGTAAGGCTCTATTATAGTTGGTTTGGCCGGAATATAAAGTGAGTAAAGGGGAGGAATAGGAAAGAAAGGTTGGAGGCACTTATTAGCTGTGTCACATTTGGGCAAGACACTTAACTTCTCAGTGCCTCAGTTTCTTCATCAGGAAAAAGAGGGTATTAATTGTACCTATGCCACAGGGTAATTACTAATGCAGATTGAATGAATTATTATTTATGAACTACTTAGTTCCAGGCAGAGGAGGTCTCATTAAATCAAATGGAATCATCTAAAGAGCTATACCCTTTGATTTCTTTTAATCCTGACAAGCAATCAGGGAGTGCACAATCAGGGAGTATGCACTATGGAGCCCCACACTCACCCAGCAAGGGCTGCCGCTCGCCCACCCGCAGCTGGTGATGGAACTGCTTGCTGATCATGCGTCGGCGGGCATCGCTCTCATGGGCAGCCATGTAGGGTATCTCCAGGAGCATGGCAGACACCAGATAGACACACTCCAGCAGCTCCAGGTTGATGTGCAGGTGGAAAGGCACCTGCCTGCGCCGCTCCACCTTCTCCTGCTCCTGGTTGCGCTCCTGCAGGCTGCGCAGCAACAGACCCTGGCCCAGAAGCTCCTTGGCCCGGCCACTTGACTGGATGTCCAGCAGGGCATTGTGGGCATCCTTAGTCAGGCCTTGGCGGAAGGCACAGATGCCTAGCTGCACCATGGTGCGGTTGTACAGGATCTGGGGGCAAAGGGTAATGCACTCAGATCTGACAGCCACAAGGCAGATCATTCATTTATTCAACAAATATACTTTGAGCACCTACTACATGCTGAGCACTAGGCTATGGGCTGGGACAGAGAACAAAACAGACAAGTCCTGCCCTCCACGGAGCTTCTGTTCCACCGGTGGGCTATAGAGAACAAAATAACCACACCACACAGAGGGTGATTCACATTAAGAAGAAAAATAGAGCAGGGGACGGAGTCAGGAATGAAGCATGTGTGGTGGTGGCGGCTAGCAATTTTATGTAACTAGGGAAGGCCTCATTTTGAAGGGAATGTTTGAAAAAAGACCTAAAGAAGAAGAGGGAGTGTGATTATGGAATCTTAGAAAAAGAAGAGAGTAAAATTTAAGAATTTTAAAAGTAAAAATAAAAATTAAAAAACAAAACAAAAAAAAAAATAAAAAAGAAGAAGAGGGAGCAAGTCATGCAAGTATCTGGGGAAAGAAGAACATTCTGAAAAAAGGAAAAGTCAGCATGAAGGTCTTGTGGAATAAATATGCCAGCCAGGTATATTTGAGGAACAGGGATCATGACGTGGCTGGGATTGGTAAAAGATGTAAGATGAAGGACAGGCAAGTGTGAGCCACGTTATCAGTTTCAACATGGGAAATCATGGGAAGTTTTGAGCAAATAGGTGATATAATCTGAATTAATTTAACAGGGTTACTCTGGCTGCTGTATAATAAAAAAAAAGGACTGAAGGGACATAATGGGAGAAGCAGAGAGAAATCAGAAGATGATGATGGCTTACACCAGAGGGCAAAAGTGGAAGGGACAGAAAGTGGTCAGATAAGAATTTTGAACAGAAATGGCTGAGCCCAGGTTGGCCGGGCGTGGTGGCTCACACCTGTGATCCTAACACTCTGGGAGGCTGAGGCAGGAGGATCGCTTGAGCTCAGGAGTTTGAGACCAGCCTGATCAAGTGTGAGTACCAGTTTGTACTAAAAATATAAAACAATTAGCTGGGTGTGGTGGCATGCACCTGTAGTCCCAGCTACTTGGGAGGCTGAGGCCAGAGGATCGCTTGAGCCCAGGAGTTTGAGGTTGCTGTGAGCCAGGCTGATGCCACAGCACTCTCCTCTGGGCGACAGAGTGAGACTGTATCTCAGAAGGAAAAACCAAGGATGACTCCAAGGTTTTGGTGTAAGCAACCAGGAAGATGGATTTGCTACTAATTAAGAAGGAAAGATGGTATGTATTTGAAGGGGAAATACTAAGTCTTTATTAACAACAATAATAAAAATAGAGATCAACACCAATTATGAGCACAGGTGCAAAGAGCCTTAAAAAAAATTGTCAAATAGAATCCAATAATATGTAAAAGATGATATATATGACCAAGTAGGACATACCTCAGGAATAAATAGTATAAAAATATAACATGGTTATTCATTACATGAACAGAATGAAGGAGAAATAACTATGTATCATTTCAATAGATGCAGAAAAACACCTGATGTAAAGGCACAGCAATCAAGACAGTATGAGACCGGCATACGGACAGACAAAGAGATACATGAATGGAACAGGAGAGCCCCCAAATGTATTCATCCTTATAGAATCATATGGTTTTTCATGTGGTTTGTCAGAAAGGCACCAAAGCAATACAATGGGAGAAAAAGTATTTCCTACAAGTGCTACTGGAACAACTAGGTATTCATGTAGAGGAAAAAAATAATTCTGATCCAAATCTCATACCACATGTAAAAATTAAATCAAGACAAGTCATAAATCTAAGTGTAAAACTTAAAACCTATAAAAGCCTGCAAAAATTAAAGTTAAACAAACTTCACGAATTTCAAGTGGGCAAAGGTTTCTTTAGATAGGACGTAGAAAATAACTGTAAAAAAACAGATAAATCAACTTCATCAAAACGTATGGTTAAGAAAATGAACAGGGCTAGGCTGATGCCATGATGGTACTCTAGCCCAGGCATCAGAGACTCTGTCTCAAAAACAAACAAACAAACAAAAAGTAAAAAACCACCAACAAACAAAACAAAACATACCTTGAACTCAACCATAAAAAGATTAATAGGCTGGGCACAGTGGCTCGCACCCATAATCCCAGTGCTTTAGGAGGCTGGGGTGGGAGGACTGCTAGAGGCCAGGAGTGCAAGACCAGCCTGGGCAACATAGTGAGATCCTATCTCTACAGAAAAAAATTTAAAAATTTAGCCAGGTGTGGTGGTGTGCACCTGTAGTCCCAACTACTTGGGAGGCTGAGGCAAGAGAATCACCTGAGCCCAGTAGTTTGAGGTTGCAGTGAGCTATGATGACACTACTGCCTTCTAGCCTGGGCCACACAGAGAGACCCAGTCTCAACAAATAAACAATCAAATGGGGGCGGGGGGGGGGGGGGGGGGAAAACACCACCACCACACAGGTTCACCAAATATTCTACACATAAATATCACCTAATTATGAACACAGATTTACAGGATCTGCCATTTTAGACACTGCCTTACTGCTTCCTCTGTATGAAAAGGTGCTCAGATATCACCACACAAAATTAGTTGTTCCACTGTAATGTCCCACTACATCATGTTGCATTTGTGCCTCTTCCTGTCTTTCTTCTTTTTTTTTTTTTTTGAGACAGAGTCTCACTTTATTGCCCAGGCTAGAGTGAGTGCCGTGGCGTCAGCCTAGCTCACAGCAACCTCAAACTCCTGGGCTCAAGCAATCCTGCTGCCTCAGCCTCCCAAGTAGCTGGGACTACAGGCATGTGCCACCATGCCCGGCTAATTTTTTCTATATATATTTTAGTTGGCCAATTAATTTCTTTCTATTTATAGTAGAGATGGGGTCTCGCTCTTGCTCAGGCTGGTCTCGAACTCCTGAGCTCAAAGGATCCGCCCACCTCGGCCTCCCAGAGAGCTAGGATTACAAACTTGAGCCACCGCGCCCGGCCTGTCTTTCTTCTTAATTTAACAGTTTCTTAATGAGTCCTTTTCATCTTTCTAACTAAGATGATCTCCTAATGTTCTGAACCAGATACACAATAGATATAATAAATGCTGACTGAACTCGAATCTCTCTCTATCCCAGAGGAATTTAATGCTGTTGGGACAGTACAACATATGTGTTAACAGCAAGAGGATCAAAGAACGTGGGCATTTGGGAAAGACCAACTGTCTACTTAAATTCACACCAGCCAAACAGGTGGCTATTGTGGCTGAGCCATTTTGCTTCAGAGGACAGGGTCTGGCCTCTCCATCACCACCAAGGCCAGAAGGCCTCCTCATCCTACCTGCACTGGTGGGTCTGCATGCTGGATGTTGTCCTGCAGGTGGCTCATGAGCATGAGGTCACGGGCCTGGTACCAGCGGGAGTGCAGGGCATGATGGTAGATGTGGCAGAGGATGGCGCACGTGCGGATCCGGTCTGTGCGGTCCTTGGCATAGATATATTTGCACAGTCTCTCCATCAGCACAGCTGAGTCCTCACCTTCGTTTTCTGCCTGGTCTTGCTCAGACTGGGGAGGAAGAGGGATTGTTTGAGAACAAGATCCGGCAAGGACAAAGGCTTTAAATGGCTCAGGCTATTTGGTAACCAAAGATGAGACTCTATCCAGCCTCATTCTAATCCCTCAATTTACCTCCCTGCTCTACCTCAGGAAGTCCCTATGGAATAGGAGATGTGCCATCAAGCCCTGACAGACATGTAGGAAAGATCAACGCATTCCCCTTTCCCCTCTGACGTGACTGCCACACGCTCACCTTTGAGGAGCCCTCTGGAGGGGTGAGCTGCCGCTGATGCGCCTTGTAGTCAAACTTGTAGTAGGTGTGGAGTATGCGCCGCAAGTACACGCGGCAGATCTCCTCAGTGGTGCCCTTCTCCTCCAGGTAGCGCTGCACACGCTCGATGATGGCACACACCTGTGCTTCATCCTTCAGGTGCTCCACGTACTCTGGCAGGGGAAGCAACCACCCTCATCTCAGCTGGGCACCCAGGCTTTCCCAACCTTCTGTCCCAGTCAATCCAGTTACCCCTGTTTTCTGCACCTATCAGAAAAGTCTACTGGCTGTGTCCTGAAAACACTGTCCTCTACCAGAACCCACCACCTCTCACCCCAGAGCTTAGAAGAAAATCCCAACTACCCACCTCTGCCAATAAGGGCCTGCAAGGTCTTGCCCTTGTCTTGTTGCCCAAAATTACCCCCTAGCCTTACTGTGCTCCAGTAAGGCCTTTTTATTCCTGGAACCTGCCAAGCTCACTTTCTGTTCCTTCTGTCAGGACCTCTTTTCTGTTAATTCTTCCCCTCATTAACTCCTCCTTATCAGATCTCATCTCACATGGCTCCCACCTAAAGATGCTTCCTTCAACCATTATCTAAAGCAGCCACTCCTCCAGTTACTTTCTACCACAGGGTCCTACTTTAACTTCTAATTCACTCATACCTTACATTATCTAAAGTTATCTTGGTATTATTATTTGTTAAACTGTCTTTCTCTAATACCAAAGGGAAGCTCCACGAGCATGGAACCTTGTTCATCACCACACCCTCGACTTAGTCGACACATTCATATTTTTACTGAGTAAATTATCCTGCATGTTCCCATCCCAATGCCACTGTGCAAAGCTAAGCAAGATAAGTGAATAGATGCCTCACTCCAGTGGTTCTTTAAGTATAGACCCCGGACCAGCAACATCACCTGGGAGCACATTAGAAGTGCAAATTCTCAGACCCCACCCAGACCTATTGAATCAGAAACTATGGGAGCAAGGCCCAGCATCTTAACAGCCAGCCCTTCAGTATGAATGCTGGGTAAGGAAGGGTTGGCTTTCCAAACACTATGATTTAGTATAATCCTTGTAAAACCCTACAAAACCCTACGGTTGGTGTTATTCCCTACACTTTTCTTCTCACCAAAGCCCATACTTGATCAGGCTCACCTTGGGAGTGAGGATCAGTATTTTGCATGATTTTGGTAAATTCTTCATCCATTCGTTCCACCAGAGTTAGGATACAGCCACGGACACGCAGTGGCTGAAGAGGAAGGCAAAGAAGAAATGAATAAATTAGCCCAGATAGCAAACTTTGGGACTGATCTCCATCAGTCCCAACCTTAAACCTTTCTATCTCTAGAGAGCTTTCCCAAAGCATATGACATATGTTCCCAGTTATCCCACCCATTCCTCCCCTTACCTGGTCAACATTTTGCAGGTTCTCACTTTCTTCCAGAATATTCTCTCCAACAAAGATGTTGGGGTTTGCAAACAGAATGTCCATCAGCTCATTGATGCAGTCCAGGCACTTCTGCCACATCTCTGGCTGCCAAGAGATTAGACTGCAGAGTTAGAGGTGTGAGGGTCTAATAAGCGGGTGCCTCCCAAGAGCCCCTTCACTAGATCACAGGGCCTTCAAATGCCAAGACTGTTTCCAAAGCCCCCAAATTTTAAAACACTAGGTACCTTCTCCTGACCCACCAGCTATGCCCCGAGATGCTTCTCTTCATTGTACTCACCTTCATGTATGTTGCCAGGTTGGGGTTGTAATCATAGAGAGAGGCGATGATATTGAACTTGATCTTGACAATGACACCCTCCCCCAGGTTGTTTTCAGAAGCGATCTGAACCAGCAATTGTAACAGCTCAATCTGGGCAGCACTGGAGGGGTACAGAACTGGGTGAGGCTTTGGAGACCAATCAAAAAAGCCTCATCTTGTCATACAGGATGCCCACTTCCGACAGCAGGGCAGCTCGTTACTCCTCCATCCTTAACACTTGTGCACTTGCCTATCCTTTATAAATTCCAAACAGAAACAGCAATAATGCTAACGATCCTGGAACAGTGTAAAACGCTTTCACAACCACTATCCTCATCAGTCACCTAGTAATTAAACAAGGTGAGCATTATTCCCATTTTAGATGGGAAGAGAGTCCCAAAAGGTTAAGTGACTGGTTAGGTCACAAAAAGAGTAAAAAGCAGCAAACAGACCAGTTATGTCCCAAATATATTGTTCCTCTACTACAGCCATACACAGATCCTCCCCGAACAGAACCATTTCCCCACTAACTTCCACTCTGTGTGGTAGAGAAAAAGAGCTTTCACCCTGTAATCCTATAACCCAGACCTATGAATCTTACCGATCAGTTCCCTTTTTGCCTCGTGCCTGTAGGATCTCATTCAATTTCTTGATGACAACAGCATGGGTAATCTCAGTTCCCTTGGCAAACATTTTTGGCTTCTCCTAGGACAATACACATCCTGTCACGTGCATGCCAAAAGGAACCCATTATTGCCTTAAGTTTTTTCCCACCCTGACCAGAAGGCATGTCCTCTCAAATTGTTCCCCAGTTCATTTTAACTCTAAGATCCTCACCTTCACAAGGGGCACTCCACCCCGGACCCTCTCCCACTCCCCGCCTTCATTGTCCTCCTCCTCCTCATCCAGGCGCTTTGATTTTCTGTCGTGCTTCTTCTTGGCTTTGTCTTCTCGTTTCTTCTCAGCCGCCTTCTTGTCCTCCTCTGTGGTAGGGGCCCTACCAGGAGACATGGGAGGAGATGAAAGACCAGCTCTTCCTTACTGATAAAACTTCTTCCACCAAAGTCCTGAGTCAGAGTTATACTCTACAAGAACGACCTAGAGAGCAGTTAACCATAACCATAACCAAAGCAAAGAACATTTGCATTTGCATTTGTTGGACTACTTACCAAGGTCTGTCACATTACACCCATTAAGACACTTATGAAGAGCATGGCAGGGCCAGGTCTAATAAGGTAGAGGTGCTAACCAGGCCACTGTAGACATAGAAACAACCTGTCATGCTGCTCTACAGCTAACTTCTAAGGCTTTTCAAAGTATCCATAAACAACTTAAGTTATTTTCTTTGATACTAGTTGTTCTATCCAGACTAAACTATTTATCAGTCACCTCCTTAAATAGCTTATCCCCCAAAACATACAAAATTTCTTATGATAATTGATTAATCTAAATTCTGAATTAAATTGTCCAATAGAACAAAATGCCCCTATAAAAGAGAAAAAGATCACTGGCTATCTGAAAATGGTCTTAGGCCACATGATGTTGCCTGAAACCATCTCCAGACTAATATGTATTTAACAAAATATAAACCTAATGAGAGACAAATTATTTCAAATTCTGCATAGTTTTTTTAACCTGTGAAATTTTACCTTGTATACCTACCTAACGCCCCCACCCCCAAAATCTAAAATTAGTTGAATAAGTGTTCTGAGGCTTTAAGTCCTTCAAGAAAATAATGTTAGAATTTCAGGTGTCAAAAGCTTTTTGACATTGAAAATTTGTGGCTTTGTAGTGTCAAAGAATAATTCAGACATTATTTCATTTGTGTAACAAGGGAGACTTTTTTGAGACAAGGTCTCCCTTTGTTGCCCAGGCTGAAGTGCAGTGGCATCACCATAGCTTACCGCAACCTGAAATTCCTAGGCTCAAGCCTCAGCCTCCAGAGTAGCTGGGACTACAGGCACACACATCACTATGCATGGCTACCTTTGTAAAATTTTTGTGGAGATGAGGTCTCACTATGTTGCTCAGGCTGATCTCCAACTCCCGGGCTCATGTGATCCTCCAAGCCTTGGCCTCCCAAAGTGTTAGCATTACAGGCATGAGCTACTGTGCTCAGCCATTTAGGGAGATTAATTTTTAGACTGATTTTCTTTTTTTTTTGAGACAGAGTTTCACTTTATTGCCCAGGCTAGAGTGAGTGCCGTGGCGTCAGCTTAGCTCACAGCAACCTCAAACTCCTGGGCTCAAGCAATCCTGCTGCCTCAGCCTCCCAAGTAGCTAGGACTACAGGCATGTGCCACCATGCCCGGCTAATTTTTTCTATATATATATTTTAGCTGGCCAATTAATTTCTTTCTATTTATAGTAGAGATGGGGTCTCGCTCTTGCTCAGGCTGGTCTCGAACTCCTGAGCTCAAGCAATCCTCCCGCCTCGGCCTGCCCAGAGTGTTACGATTACAGGCGTGAGCCATCGCGCCTGGCCCAAGATTAAGTTCTTTAGAAGCATTAATTTTTTTTTTTTTTGAGAGAGTCTCACTCTGTTGCCCAGGCTAGAGTGCCATGATGTCAGCCTAGCTCACAGCAACCTCAAACTCCTGGGCTCAAGCAATCCTTCTATCTCAGCCTCCTAAGTAGCTGGGAGTACAGGCATGCACCACCATGTCCGGCTAATTTTTTCTCTATATATTTTTAGTTGGCCAATTAATTTCTTTCTATTTTTAGTAGAGATGGGGTCTCGCTCTTGCTGAGGCTGGTTTTGAACTCCTGACCTTGAGCAATCCTCCTGCCTTGGCCTCCCAGAGTGCTAGGATTACAGGCGTGAGTCAACACACTCAGCCTCTTTTCTTTCTTTTTCTTTACTTTTTTTTTTTTTTTTTAAACAGATGGGGTCTTGCTATGTTGCTCAGGCTGGTTTCAAACTCCTGGCTTCAAGTGATCCTCCTACCTCAGTCCCCCAAGTTGTTGTGGTTATAGGCATGAGCCACTTTGTTCAGCCTGCTGAGGTTTTTTTTTTTTTTTTTTTTTTTGAGACAGAGTCTCGCTTTGTTGCCCAGGCTAGAGTGAGTGCCATGGCGTCAGCCTAGCTCACAGCAACCTCAAACTCCTGAGCTCGAGCAATCCTGCTGCCTCAGCCTCCCGAGTAGCTGGGACTACAGGCATGCGCCACCATACCCGGCTAATTTTTTTTTCTATATATATTAGTTGGCCAATTAATTTCTTTCTATTTTTATAGTAGAGATGGGGTCTCGCTCAGGCTGGTTTTGAACTCCTGACCTTGAGCAATCCGCCCGCCTCGGCCTCCCAGAGTGCTAGGATTACAGGCGTGAGCCACCGCGCCCGGCCTTGCTGAGGTTTTTTGAGTCTACATTCATTAAAGATATTGGTCTGCAGTTTTCTTTTCTTGTGATGTCATAGTTTGATTTTAATTCCCACTTGTTTCCCCAGACAGGAAGCCTTTGTGTGATGCACATGTGCAGTGCATACTGCACACACCAGCCCAAATAATGGGAGACCTCAATACACAATTACTAGAAGATAAATATGTAAAGCACAGTGGATATAAAAGATCTGAACCAAAACCAAGATTGATGATTCTGTAAGATGTCAATAGGTAAAAAAGAAAAAAAAAAGTTTCATGATCAAGCAACTTTAAGGGATGAATAATAAAGTTAAGCTTATCTATTTTGGTGATGCTTTTCATACTCTAATGTACTAATAATACATGGTTGTAAACATGCCAAGGAGAAATGAAAGACAATGCTTCTCAACAAAGTGACCACTAAGTGGATGGTCAGCCTATATCTAGACTTTTTTTAGCGTTGGGAAATTTGCTACCTTCTGAAGCAGCATAACTCAAACTTTTACAAGTAGGAAAACAACCCAAAGATTATCAATAGTTTCTCCTATTAAAAGAGCACTATTTTCAGTGAGTTTGATATTTTACTCCTGTGGGTACACAGGATCAGTTATCACCTTTTATTGCAAAAGAGGAAATTGAGACCTAAGAAGGACTAAGGACTGGGAGACCCAAATCTAGATCAGATCCTTTCCCATTCTGTGACTGTCCTAGTTCACCAAGGCTTGCTGCAGTCTATGTGCTATATCTGTACTAAAAAGTCCGTAGGAAGGATGACAACAGTAGCAACCACCATTGAGGGCTTATTACATGTCAATCCTGGACTGAGTGATATCCCTATATCACCTCCCTATATTTTTGCAGCCATCCTGGGAGGCAGGGTCCCTGCCCCATTTTATGGATGACAAAACTAAAGATTACAAAAAAAAAAAAAAAAAACTAAAGATTACAAAGGTTAAGTAGCTTGTCCAGTATGAGAAGGCTAACAGATGCCAAAGTGAGATTTGCACCCAGTCCACATGCAGTGAATAATGTCATGAGTAAATATTTGGACTCTGGAGCCTTCAAATCCCATCCTCAGGACACATTAGCTTTGTGACCTTAACTACCTACATATTTGACCCTCTGAGATCTCTATGTAAAATGGGAAGAGTTGGGCTTCTACAACCTAAAATGACTACATGAAAAAAGCAACAACCTTCAAGATGATGATTTTTGCCCTTCCCACTGTAGCGCTAGGTCCCACTACTTTTCTTACTTTTTAAGGAATCTTGAGGCCAGTGCAGTTTGTTTCCCTTCTTCCTCCTCTGAGTCTGAATCAGAAGATGTGGAACCTGTGTCCCAATCTTCATCATCTTCAGAATCTTCTGAGTCCTCATCTTCATCCTTATAAGAAAAAAAGAGAATTAGCAAGAAGATAGGGAAATGATCTCTCTGCTCTCCCTGCTAACACATGTTCCAGGGATTTTCAGAAGCAGGACAAGAGTGGTTATTTATGGTAAAGCTATCAAGAGCTGGAATGGGGCTGGGTGTGGTGGCTCACGCCTATAATCCTAGCACTCTGGGAGGCCGAGGCGGGTGGACTGCTCGAGGTTGAGAGTTTGAAACCAGCCTGAGCAAGAGCGAGACCTCGTCTCTACTACAAATAGAAAAAAATTAATTGGTCAACTAATATATACAGAAAAAAAGCCGGGCATGGTGGCGCATGCCTGTAGTCCCAGCTACTTGGGAGGCTGAGGCAATAGGATTGCTTGAGCCCAGGAGTTTTTGATTGCTGTGAGCTAGGCTGATGCCATGGCACTCACTCTAGCCTGGGCAACAAAGTGAGACTCTGTCTCAAAAAAATAAAAAATAAAAAAATAAGAGCTGGAATGGGTCAGGTGTGGTGACTCACGCCTATAATCCTAAGCACTCTGGGAGGCCAAGTGTGGGAGGATTGCTCGAGGTCAGGAGTTTGAGACCAGCCTGAGCAAGAGCAAGAACCCCATCTCTACAAAAAAATCAAAAAATTAGCCACATGTGGTATGCGCACCTATAGCTCCAGCTACACAGGAGGCTGAGGCAGAAGGACTGCCTGAGCCCAGGAGTTAGAAACTGCAATGAGCTATGATGACGACATTGCACTCTAGCCTGGGCAACAGAGAGAGATTCTGTGGAGGGGAGGGGAGGGGAGGGGAGGAAAAAAGAAAAGAAAAGAAAAAAAAGAAAAGAGCTGGAATGGACCAGGAAGACCCAGAATCAAGTTGCAACTTCGCCCCAGGGGCAGAGCTGGGCCTAGATTTAAGTTTGCTTAGTGCTCTAATACAAGAGGAAGCCTGTTCTCAAGCCACACTCACTAAATCCTACCCCTCCTAACCCTAAGATTCTGAGTCCTTTCTTCTTCCTGGGGACCCAAGAATGGCCTCTGGTAGGCAAACCACCCCTCAGTGCAACCCTGGCTCTTACCTCCATCTTTTTGAGGAACTTGCGACTTTCCCCAGAAGGAGCTTCTGATTTCTTCTTCAGGAAAGCTGAAGCACTCACACCTTCGTCATCCTCATCCTCATCTGAAGAGGCTGATGGAAATGGGGGGAGAGAAAAAAGCCTGAATGCTGAAGAGCAAGACTGGAGGGGGCAACCAAGAAACCAGGCCAAAGGTACCCCTGATGATTTTCAATAAGGGTCTCCTCTCACCTTCTGAATCTTCCTCATTCTTTTCAGCATCTTCATCTGCAGATTGCTCAGGGTTCTGGACAGAGAGAAATGAGAGAATAATTAAAGATACTTGCCAACCACACCCCCATCCCGCCCTGGATAGGTTTTGTCATGATTCCTTCTCCAGTCAAACCTCTCATTTGCAAATGCTTTTTGGGTCTCAGTCATGAGGGTCACTGTTCCTGTAATTCAAAAAGTCTGCCTCTAGCATCCCCACCTGCTTGTAACTTGTGATATGGGACTCAAAATCTCGGTTGTATTTTCGGATCTTCTGGCGCAGGGTGCTCAGAGCCTTGGCATTATTCTTGTTCATCTTCTTCTTTCCTTCCTTATCTTCCCAAAGCTAAAGAGGGGAGAAAGGGAAACAGTAATCTGAGACTAAGCAGTATTTCCTAAACTTCAGGCTTTACCACCACTTTTGAGTCCTGCTATCTGTACACCACTGGTACTACTTATTAACTACATCTATTAACTTATATTTTGAAGATCCTTTATATATTACCACTAGAAGTACAAAATATAAATAAGAGATGGTATTCAACATAAACACAATGAAGTTCTCGGTTCAAAAAGGTTTCTCTCCTTGCTTTACCCTATTTCTTGTGATCTGGGAAACACTGTATATAATAAGGCAAAGAACCCTGAAGAGACATGAATCCTGCAAGCAGGTTAGGAACCCACACTCCTCTGGAGATCCCCCCTCACCCACGGGCAACACACCTCATTAAGATAGTCCTCTAGATCAGCCAGGATGCGGATATAGAACCTGGGGACACCTTCTTTGTCCACAATGCTCTTGGCCTTCCCATAGGCTTTTCCCAGGAGCTCAAACTCTTCCAGGCACTTGGTGACATCACGAATCTTCATGGCATTACGGATGGTCCGGATAAGGTTGGTCAGCTCCTCAAACCTAGGTTGGGAGCCCAATACCACATTGGACATGCCCACCATGGGGAAAACTCACCACTGCTCCCAGAGACTACCCATCACCCAGCCTCACCTCTTGTCCTTAGCACTTCGGACAACTCTCTTGGTATCTTCTTCATCCTCGCTGAGCAACAATGGCCTGTTTGGGAAAAAAAGAGACCATTAATCTTTCTATGTTCTAGTCTTTCCAATAGATCCCTATTTCTCTTCTCAGAAGGGACAGGTGGAACTGAATAACTCAGGTCATCCACCCCCACACCCATCCTCTTTTTTTTTTGATACAGAGTCTCGCTTTGTTGCCCAGCCTAGAGTGAGTGCTGTGGCATCAGCCTAGCTCACAACCTTAATCTCCTGGGCTCAAGCAATCCTGCTGCCTCAGCCTCCCGAGTAGCTGGGACTACAGGCATGCGCCACCATGCCCGGCTAACTTTTTTTCCTATATATATTAGTTGGCCAATTAATTTCTTTCTATTTATAGTAGAGACAGGGTCTCGCTCTTGCTCAGGCTGGTTTCGAACTCCTGATCTCGAGCAATCCGCCCGCGTGAGCCACCGCACCCGGCCCCCACCCTCTTTTTGACTCTTTTTCCTCATAGCCTCTTCCTATATAACTAAGGCCTTTCCTCAAAGATAGCACATACAAAGATGACAGTCACTATCTTCTTGAAAACAATTAGGGTGCTTATTCACTGTGTGAGATAACTACATAAAGACCCAAGTCACTATAGAAGTACTGGGGGAAACAAAAAACAACAACAAAAAAGAAAGGTAGAAAGAAAGAGTACTTCAGCTGTAATGAACAGAAAAGATTTCAAGGAGGTGGTACCTGAGCTAAGTTCTAGAAAGCAACATTTTCCAAAGTATGAGAGACCAACAGAAAAGTCTCCATGGCATTAATATCTCCATTGCTAATATTTTTCTTTAATAAATGAGACCAGACAACAGACTCACTGCCAGCAACAGTATGTCCATTCTTTTCATTTTATTAATTTTTCCAATTATTTTCTATTTCATGGCAAGCGATATTGGTTTTTCCACTTGTGACAGCGATATGAAGTCATATTCATATTGATATTATGTGTGTGTGGATACATATATATAATATTAAACAGTAGCGAAGCCATATGCCAAAAACAATTAAGGTAGCACAGAAGTCTAAGAAACAACATTCCATTGTTTCTACCAGTAAAAGAATTCTAATTTGCAGAGATAGGGGAAGGGTATTTAAGTAGAAGTAAACAACAGGACTATAAGAGATATTGAAGAACCTGTTGGCAGAGCCAGGTGGCCAGACTTCAGAGCCACATCAGAGGGCTCCCAAATACCAACCAAGCATTTTGGGTTTCCTTCCACGAGCTAAGGTCATTGAGGATTTCTCGGCGTTAAGAAGGGAAGGGGGGAGGGGAGGGAAGGCAATAGAGGGTACCGAGGCTGTATACTTAGAGGCCAGTTAGAAAGCTGATGCAACAGATCTAGCCACCAGGAAATCTCTGTGATTCTATCCCTTGTACCTGGTGGGTGGACTCCCATATTTCACAGCACTCTAAGCGTGAAGTAAGTTTGTTTCTCCAACACTGCTCGGATCCTGTAAACTCGCCATGCTCGGGAGCCGCTCTCGCCGCCGTCACCTCCAATCCCTTTCCACACATACTGCCTTCCTGAGCCCGCCTAACCCCGCACTCCCCGAGTAGTCACCGAGACGTAGCCTCCAACTCACTGTTTGCCGTAGTTACCCCCGACAGGTTTGGTGACGAGCTCCTCCCCGGACAGAGATGACTCGGACTCGCTGTCCGAACCGGTGGTGAAAAAGCGCGACATGGCGACCGCGCTGAGGGGCTCCGGCCGCCGCGGGAGAGCTGCGGGAGAGCCGGAGCGTCACGGACCACGAGAAGAGGCTCGGGCCACCACCTCCCGACCCCCGACTCCTCACCAGCCCCACCCGTGGCCCGACCCGGGTCTCCCTCCTCGAAGCACAAGGCCCAAGAAATACTCACCGCCCGAGTTCGACAGTCACACCGCGAAACTAAGACAGCGGAAACGCCGAGAGGAAGAGGCGGGTTGCGTCACTTCCGGAAAGCGCTGGCGAACTACGCGGGCGACTACAACTCCCAGTGGCCTTTGCGCCAAACGAGGGGCGGGGACAAACCCGAAGTAAGTGGGCGCTGAGCCCGGGTCTGGGTGCTTCCGCAATCCAACCTCATGTTGTTTATTTAAAACACACACACGCCCTGGCCTGACCTGAACCCCAGACTCAGAGTCTAAGGTCCAGAGCCCACGTAATGCTGATGAGCTTCAAGGTTTGGGAGCTAGGCTTAGAGCAAACCTTGAGTCAGACTATTTGGGCGCGAATCCCAGCTCAGGCACCTACTTTGGCAGATTTCCTAACTTCTGTACTTCATTCTCCCCAAGGTATAAACCAATAATAGCAATAGTAGCACCTACCTCATAGGGTGTTATGAGAATAAAATGACTTAGTATATGTGAAACATTTAGGACAGTGCCTTGTACAAAGTAAGTATATGATATTAGCTAGTATACATTTATTTCATATATACTCGTTTAACGAGCATTCACTATGAACGAGTGATGTTCCAGGCATCGTATACAGCAGTGAAGAAAACAAAAAGGAGCCAGGTGCGATGGCTCACGTCTGTGGAAGGCCCAGGTAGGAGGATAGGTTGAGGTTAGGAGTTGGAGACCAGTCTGAGCAAGAGCTAGACCCCGTCTCTACTAAACAAAGAAAGGTTAGTCAGGTGTTGTGGCCTGTGCTGGTAGTTCCAGCTACTCAGGAGCCTGAGGCAGGAGGATCGCTTCAGCCCTGGAGTGTGAGGTTGCAGTGAGCTATGATCATGCCACTGCTCTCTCTATCCCGGGTAACAGAGCGAGACCTTGTCTCTAAAAAAAATAAAAAAATAAAGGAATGAAATATGTCATTTGCAGCAATGTGAAGGGAACTGGAGATCATTACCCTAAGTGAACTATCTCAGGAATGGAAAACCAGACACCATATGTTCTCACTAATAAGTGGGAACTCCTAGATGGATACGCACAGGCACAAAGTGATGTAAAGGACATGAGAAACCAAGAAGGGGGTAGGGAGGGAGAGTGGCTGTGGGATAAAAACTTACCCACAATGAATACTATTCTGGTGATGGACACAGCAAAAGCCCTGACTGCAGCATTATAGAAGATATCCATGTAACAAAAACACTTATACCACCTTAATTAATATTTCGAAATAAAAAAATAAGATTGTACTGAAAGTTCTATCCAGAACAATTAGATAAGAACGGGAAATAAAAGGCATCCATATATGAAAGGAAAAATAAAACTATTCACAGATTCCAAATTACATGATATTACATATAGAAAATCCTAAAGAATTCAAAAAAAATTATTTGAGCTAGCAAACAAATACAGCTAAGTTACAGCACAACATATTGATATACAGAAATCTATTTTATTTCTATACACTAGTACTCAACAACCTGGAAATAAAATTAAGACAACAAATTCCATTTAAATAACATCAACAATAATCTACTCAGGAAAAAGATTAACCAAGGTACAAGACCTATACGTGTAAAATGACAAAATATTACTAAAAAAATTAAAGAAAAATCTAAATAAATATAAAGACACTCTATGTTCATGGATTGGAGATTTAATGTTTTAAGATGGCCATACTACACAAAGTGATCTCAAATTCAATACAATTCCTACAAAAATCCAAAACGGCCTTTTGGCGAACTGGGTGAACTGATCCTAACATTCTAATGGAATTTCAAGGGAATGCAAATAACCAAAACCTTCTTGAAAAAGAATGACAAACATGGAGGTTCCCACTTCCCAATTTTAAATCTTAAATTTTACTACAAAGCAACAGCAATCAAAACAGGATTATAGCCGGGCGTGGTGGCTCACGCCTGTAATCCTAGCTCTCTGGGAGGCTGAGGTGGGCGGATCGTTTGAGCTCAGGAGTTCGAGACCAGCCTGAGCAAGAGCGAGACCCTATCTCTACTAAAAATAGAAAGAAATTAATTGGCCAACTAATATATATAGAAAAAAATTAGCTGGGCATGGTGGCACATGCCTGTAGTCCCAGCTACTTGGGAGGCTGAGGCAGCAGGATTGCTTGAGCCCAGGAGTTTGAGGTTGCTGTGAGCTAGGCTGATGCCACGGCACTCACTCTAGCCTGGGGAATAAAGTGAGACTCTGTCTCAAAAAAAAAAAAAAAACAGCATTATAGTGGCATGAAGGTACACATATAGATTAATGAACTCTAACTGAGAGTCCAAGTGGCATGAGGGTACACATATAGATTAATGAAATCTAACTGAGAGTCCAGAAATAAATCCATACCTTATAAATCCATATCTTATAAATCCATAAATCCATAAATAGTCCATTGCCTTAGAACAAGGGCTGAGGTCATTAAATTCAACAAGTGTTATTAGACAACTATCCACATGCACAGGAATGAAACTGTACCCTTACATCACACCGCACAGAAAAATTTAATTCAAAATGGTCTAAAGGCCTAAATGTAAGAGGTAAAAACATAAACTCCAGAAGAAAACAAGGAGATAAATCTTCATGACCTTGGATTTATTTAACAATGGTTCTTACATCTGACACCATAAGCACAGCAAGTAAAGAAAAAATTTCCTCAAAATTTAAAACTTTTAGAAATCCAAAGACACCACCAAAAAAGTAAGATGACAATCCACAGAGGCATGTTATATATCTGATAAGAGTCCATTACCAGAATATATAAGTAACTTTTAAGACACAACAGGAAAAAGACAAACAACCCAATTACAAAATCGATGAAGAACTTGAAATACACACTTTGCAAAAAAAGATAAGCAAATGGCCAAAAAGCCCATAAGAAGATGGTACACATTATTATTATGGAAATTCATATTACAATCACAATGAGATGTGTGATACCCACTCGCATGCACTGGAAAGACTATAAAAAACAAAAACAAAAACAAAACCAAGTGTTGGCACAGATGCAAAAACACTGGAAACCTTTAAACACTGCTTGTGGAAATACAAAATAGTACAGCCTTTGTGTATTAAAATATTTTAGTGTTTCTTTAAGAAGTAACAAATAGAATTGCCATGGTTCAAGAATTCCATTCCAAGGTATATACCCCAAAGATTAGAAAACAAGTGTTCAAACAAAAACCTGGACATGAATATTTATAGCAGCTCTGTTCACAGTAGCCAAAAGGTGGAAACAACCCAAATATCCCTCAACAGATGGATGGATAAACATAATGAGGTATATCATAACCAGATATATTGTTCAGCTGAAAAAAGGAAAGAGAAAAGTAAAATAGTGTAGCTGCTATGAAACATAATATGATAGGGTCTCAAAAATTAAACGTGGAATTAATTTATAACCAAGTAATTCCATTTCTGGGTATATAATCAAAAGAACTGAAAGCAGGGACTTGAACACCCATGTTCATGGCAGCATTATTCACAATACCAAAACATGGAAGCAACATAAGTGTTCACTTACAGAAGAGTAGATAGACAACATGTGGTCTGTCCATACAATGAAATATTACTCCACCTTAAAAATGAGGATATTCTAGGCCGGGCGCGGTGGCTCACGCCTGTAATCCTAGCACTCTGGGAGGCCGAGGCGGGCGGATTGCTTGAGGTCAGGAGTTCAAAACCAGCCTGAGCAAGAGCGAGACCCCGCCTCTACTATAAATAGAAAGAAATTAATTGGCCAACTAATATATATAGAAAAAATGAGCCGGGCATGGTGGCACATGCCTGTAGTCCCAGCTACTTGGGAGGCTGAGGCAGCAGGATCGCTTGAGCCCAGGAGTTTGAGGTTGCTGTGAGCTAGGCTGATGCCACGGCACTCACTCTAGCCTGGGCAACATAGCGAGACTCTGTCTCAAAAAAAAAAAAAAATGAGGATATTCTGACATATACCACAACATGGATAAACCTTGAATCATCAGGCAAAGTGAAACAACCTACGCACAGAAAGAAAAACATGGTATTCCTCTGCTCATGAGATACCTAGAGTTGTTTCCGGGGGCTGGGGATAGGAAGTTGGTGTTTAATGAGTCCAGAGTTCCAACTGGGGAAGATGAAAGAAATTTGGAGATGGATGATGGTGATGGTTACACAACAATGGGAATGTGGTTGAGGCCACTGAAAATGAGGCCACTTAAAAATGGTTAAAATGGTGAATGGTGCATGTATTTAATTACAAAGAAAAAAGAAATGAAGTACTGATGTATGTTGCAACATGGATGTACCCTGAAAACATCCTAAGTAAAAGAAAATGGACACAAAAGACCACATATTATTTGAGTCCATTTATATGGAATGTCCAGAACAGGCAAATCCACAAAGATGGAAAGTAGAATAGTAGTTGCCAGGGGCGAGGGGGAGTCGGAAGGGGAAGTGACTTCTTAATGGGTCTGAGTTTCCTTCAGAGGTTAAATAAATGCTCTGGAACAACAATGCCAATGTATTACTTTTCACCGAATTATATACTTAAAATTATATATTATATACTTAAAATGGTGAAATTTTAAAAGGTGCTTTCGAATATTTATATACATTGTCATGGTGTAGACTAGGACTTTATCACTTAGCTAGATTGATGATGCAAATATAAATATTTAGGTTGAGCGTGGTGGCTCACACCTGTAATCCTAGCACTCTGGGAGGCTGAGGCAGGCAGATTGCTCTAGGTCAGGAGTTCGAAACCAGCTCTGAACAAAAGCGAGTCCCTGTCTCTACTATAAATAGAAAGAAATTAATTGGTCAACTAATATATAGAAAAAATTAGCCAGGCATGGTGGTGCATGCCTGTAGTCCCAGCTACTCAGGAGGCTGAGACAGCAGGATTGCTTGAGCCCAGGAGTTTGAGGTTGCTGTGAGCTAGGCTGACACCACAGCACTCACTCCAGCCTGGGCAACAAAGCAAGACTCTGTCTCAAAAAATAAAAATAAAAAAAATAAACATTTAAACCTAAAATACTTTGCAACTGGTGAACACACACACACACACACATACATACACACACTCATACACGTGGATAGGGAATATAGCAAGGTAATATTGAGTTCAGTAAATTCTTATGAAATTTCCGTGATCAATTGTGCCATTTGCCTTTCATTTAGCAGTGAGATTTCATTTTTCTTTACTAATTATCCCAAATAAGAGCTCTGTTTTTAGCTACTGTTTCCTTGATTTATAAATTGAGGGTGATTCTTACAGATGATATACCAAATAAATTTTTTTGTCCTTTGAAAAAATCATGTTATGAATTTTTCTATTGTTAGATATCACAACTCCTGTGACTTTAAAGATTTAGCTGGACAAAGTCTTAAAAAATTTGGTAAGGGTGTGCACTGTATGGATGAGTCCAGGAAACCTGAATAAAATCCCCAAGACACCCAAGACCCTGCTGTATCCCCAAAGGCGAGAGCAGAGTAGACTGTAGGGGGTTGGGGTGGATTGTACCAAAGAGGGCTGCAGGCAGGAGTGCTCAGGGTCTGGAGGCCATGGTCAGTCTTGTAGTCTTTTCCCAAGGCCAGTGGTAAACCATTAACAGAGTTATCAATCAGGAGAGTGATGTGATGAGACTTGTGTCTGCAAAGCAATGTTTTGCCATTATCTGGCAAGATCACCAGTGGGGCAGGGAATACACGCTCCTCTACACATGGTGGGCTGCACTGAGGAGGGCACAGCATAAACAGAGGGTGTTTCTACCCAGAATGCAGCATCTGCGTCTGCTCAGGAGGAAACACGTGGCAGACCCAGCTTGGAGTCATCTCTGCTCTTTAGATCTACCAAGGCTGGGAAACTGAAGGACAATCTCAGGAATAGTTCCAGAAAAGAAAACCAGACCCTAATGGAAAGAGACATTTTTCTCCTAGTTAGGGAAGGCAGTGAAGTGGTCTGTGGATTGGACCCTCAGGTAGAAACGTGTATTTCCTGATTTGGGGGCTAATGGTGGTCACTCAGGAGAGTGTCACTGCTTTGAGTTAAATGCCGTGTTTCCCCGAGAATAAGACAGGGTCCTTTTTTTTTTTTTTTGAGACAGAGTCTCACTTTGTTGCCCAGGCTAGAGAGAGTGCCGTGGGTTCAGCCTAGCTCACAGCAACCTCAAACTCCTAGGCTCAAGCAATTCTCCTGCCCCAGCCTCCCAAGTAGCTGGGACTACAGGCAGGTGTCACCATGCCCAGCTAATTTTTTCTATATATATTAGTTGGCCAATTAATTTCTTTCTATTTATAGTAGAGACGGGTCTTGCTCTTGCTCAGGCTGGTTTCCACCTCAAGCAATCCGCCCACCCCGGCCTCCCAGAGTGCTAGGATTACAGGCGTAAGCCAGCGCGCCGGGCCTAAGACAGGGTCTTATATTTATTTTTCCTTAAGAAGACACCCTAGGGATTATTTTCAGGGGATGTGTTATTTTTTTTTTTAAGTACGGTACAACAATCTACATTTATTCGAATATAGTTACAAAGGTGGTCTGTCAAAAAAAAAAAGAAAAAGTAATAAAAATGTTTAAAAGAAAAAAAGAATTAAAAAAATAAAAAATATTCAAATATAGTTAAGTCATCTTCTTCTGGAACATCATCATAACTCTCCAAGCCCCGAATTTCAGCCTGAATTTCCTGCACCTCTATTTCCTTTAGAATGATTGGCCCCAATTTCTCACGTGGAGCAATAGAGTTCTCATGGGGCAGATGAGAAGGGCTGCTAGTCTTCTTTACAGCTCTTTACAGCTCTCGGACGAAATGCGTGGGTTGTGCAGACAGCTGCATAGCCACGCCCATCACTAGGTCTTATTTTCGGGGTAGGGCTTACATTGCACAAATGCCTAGAAATCCTGCTGGGGCTTATTTTACGGTTAGGTCTTATTTTCAGGGAAACCCTGGTACAAGGAGTATGTGGTGTGAAGTAGCAAGTCTCACACAGCAATGACGCTGGGGAATCTGAAGGCAGGACAAGAGTACTCTGTGCTGCGACTGCGTGTTCCCTGGAAGTATGAAATTACTGGAAGGAAACGTTTATAAACCACCACCTCAACACCATGTCAGTAACGCAGAGAAGACAGAGGCTGAGCGCCACCCACGTCCAGCTCAGCACAGCGGTGGAACCAAGCGCGCAGGTGACAGTCGTAAGTCACGTAAGCGTGGAGAGGCCCCTGCGAGGACATCACACCCGTGGCCACCGCGTCCTGGGTGTGGGGGACCTCGGTGTGGTGGAAACTGTGGGCTCCCCCTTTCCAACTCTTTACACCGAGCCCCCACCAGGGTCTCTGAGGACCGGCTGGCCCTCAGCAGGCGGCTGCGGACAGGAAGGCGGTGCCTCCCAGGCTGCAGTGGGAAAGTCTCACCCCGGCATCAGCCATTCCCAGCAAGTCAACGCCCGCCGGGCTACGCTGACGCTGCGACGCTGCGTCCTCTCACGCCAGGCGCGACGCCTCGACGCAGGCCCGGCGGTCCGCCCCCTGCTGGCCGGCGCGGGCACTGCAGCCCTCACCGGGCGGTGGCGGCGAGCGCCCTCTCCTGGCCGTGCTGCGGAACCAGTTAAATTCCGAGTTCAGAGTATTCAGCGCCAGGATCTGGAAATTCAAACCAAGATGGGCTCAACTACTCTGTGTCCTCTAGAAAATGGTGAGGGAGGGAAGAATTAAGTGGAAAACATAGGGAATGAAATAAGTGTAGACATAAACTTTACGACTTACACAAAAAATTCACTTAAAATAGTCCTCAGACTTAAAATGCAAAACTATAAAGATTCTGGAAGAAAATATAGGTGACCTTGGATTTGGTGATGAGTTTTCACACACACACACACACCAAAAGCTGATCCACAGCCAAAGAAATAATGAAATACGTGGATGTTATAACATTAGAAATGTATACTCTGTGGAAGGCCAAGTTCAGAGGATAAAAACACCAGCTTCAGGCTGACAGGAAATATTCAAAAAATACATATCTGGAGAAGAATTTATATTAAAAATATACTAAGAACCTTTAAAACTCAACAATAAGAAGACAAAAGATCCAATTAAAAATGGCAAAAGATAGGAATAGTCATCTCACCGAAGAAGATACATAGATTGCAAATAATCATACAAAAAGATGTTCAACATCATAAGTCATTAAGGATTTGCAAATTACAACAACAATGAGATAGCACAGCACATCTTTTACAATTGCTAAACTCTAAATTTTTTTTGTTTTTGAGACAGAGTCTTGCTTTGTTGCCCGGCTAGAGTGAGTGCCGTGGCGTCAGCCTAGCTCACAGCAACCTCAAACTCCTGGGCTTAAGCAATCCTCCTGCCTTAGCCTCCCCAGTAGCTGGGACTACAGGCATGCGCCACCATGCCCGGCTAATTTTTTCTATATATATTAGTTGGCCAATTAATTTCTTTCTATTTATAGTAGAGACAGGGTCTCGGTCTTGTTCAGGCTGGTTTTGAACTCCTGACCTCGAGCAATCCGCCTGCCTCGGCCTCCCAGAATGCTAGGATTACAGGCGTGAGCCACCTCGCCCGGCCTAAACTCTAAATTTTTTAAATTGAAGAATTGTCATGTTTGACAATTTCTCATGACCCAATGATGATTTTAAATTATTGTAATTACTTTCAGCTTAAAACATAACAATATCTAAAATCACTCAGAAAACATCCTGCCACTTTTATTTCTCTAATTTCATTAATTTCTGCAAAGCATCATTGAGGAAATTGACTTTCTATATCCCTGTAAACTCTTTTGTTTTAGAAAACATCACCATGAAACATTGAATTACCATCATCACAAAATCTGCTCACATTCTTCCTTTCATTGAATATTTTTCCATAAACAAATATAGGATTCTGTTGTATTACTGCTAAAAGGAAGGACTGGAAGCAAAATAAAGATAAGAATTCATTAGAATAAGTTGTCCAGTCACAATGAATCAATTTGCCATTTGAACTTTTTTTTTACAAAGTCATACTTTTGAAAATGTTCAGCCACAAATTGAAATACTCACTAAAATGTGAAAATTTTCCCTTATTTAAAGGGAACAGCTTTTTAGAGAATGAATCTAGGACAAAACCACGCTACAAGAAAAAGTATATGCTAAATAAGTTGACATATGTGTGTTATTTTAACCTAAACATGTAAAAGAGGCATTTATTTGCAATTATATGTTAGTTTGTGTTATTTACTTTGCAGCATCATAAATGCTCTTATTTTAAATAGTAGGACTAGTTGTTGTCAATTATTACTAAGGGTACAAATAAACAAGCAGATGTGTGAAAAAACATTACAGTGGGCTGGGCACAGTGGCTCACGCCTGTAATCCTAGCACTCTGGGAGGCCGAGGCAGGAGGATTACTCAAGGTCAGGAGTTTGAGACCAGCCTGAGCAAGAGCGAGACCCTGTCTCTACTAAAAATATAAACAAATTATTGTCCAACTAAAAATATATATAGAAAAAATTAGCCGGGCATGGTGGCACATGCCTGTAGTCTCAGCTACTCGGTAGGCTGAGGCAGAAGGATCGCTTGAGCCCAGGAGTTTGAGGTTGCTATGAGCTAGGCTGAACCACGGCACTCTAGCCCAGGCAACAGAGTGAGACTCTGTTTCAAAAAAAAAAAAAAAAAAATTACAGTGTTTTTATTTATTTATTTATTATTATTTATTTATTTATTTTTTGAGACAGAGTTGTTGCCCAGGCTAGAGTGAGTGCTGTGTTGTCAGCCTAGCTCACAGCAACCTCAAACTCCTGGGCTCAAGCGATCCTTCTGCCTCAGCCTCCTGAGTAGCTGGGACTACAGGCATGTGCCACCATGCCCAGCTAATTTTTTCTATATATATTAGTTGGTCAATTAATTTCTTTCTATTTGTAGTAGAGACAGGGTCTCACTCTTGCTCAGGCTGGTTTCGAACTCCTGATCTCGAGGGATCCTCCTTCCTCGGCCTCCCAGAATGCTAGGATTATAGGCATGAACCACCTCACTTGGCCAATTTTTTTGCTTTTTTTTTTGAGACAGAGCCACTGCGCCCGGCATACAGTGTTTTTAAATAAGGTTTTTATTTTAGAGTAGTCTTAGATTCACACAGAAATTAGGAAGAAAATGCAGATTTCCATGTAGCCTCAACCTACTTTCCCCTCTTACTATCATATCAGTATCACAGGTCTTCGTAACATCTTACATCCTTTGTCATAGTTAATGAACAAACACTGATATGCTATTGTTAACTAAAGTTCATATTTTATTTGAGTTCTCTTAGTTCTACATTTCCCTGTATCAGGATCCTAGCCAGGATCCCACAAGACATCTAGTTGTCATGTCTCCTTAGGCTCTTCTTGGCTGTGACAGTTCATTAGAACTTCCTTAGACATTCCTTCTTCTTCTTTTTTTTTCTGACAGAATCTCACTCTGTTGCCCTGAGTAGAGTGCCGTGGCGTCAGCCTCGCTCACAGCAACCTCAAACTCCTGGGCTCAAGCAATCCTTCTGCCTCAGCCTCCTGAGTAGCTGGGACTAAGGCATGTGCCACCATGCCCAGCTAATTTTTTCTATATATTTTTAGTTGGCCAATTAATTTCTTTCTATTTTTAGTAGAGACGGGCGTCTCGCTCTTGCTCCAGCTGGTCTCGAACTCCTGAGCTCAAATGATTCTCCTGCCTCGGCCTCCCAGAGAGCTAGGATTACAGGTGTGAGCACCATGCCTGGCCATAGACTTTCCTTCTTCTGATGACCTTGACAGGGTGGAGGAGGGCAGGTCAGGTATTGCGTAGAATGTTCCCCATGGTGATTTACCTGGTGTTTTTCTGGGGTTATGGGCTTTGGGGAAGCAGATCACAGAGGTAAAGTGCTATTTTGATCACATTGTATCAAGGGTGTATGCTTTCAAGGTGACCTATTACTGTTCCTGTTACATTTGATCATCTGGCTGAGCTGGTGTTTGCAGGTTTCTCCACTGTGAAGTCACCCCCCACCCCCATGTCCATACTGCATGCATTCCTGCGGAGAAGGTCACCGTGCAGAGCCCACACTTGAGCAGTGGGGAGTTAGCTGTACCTCCTTGGTGGCTGAGTCTCTACATCAATTATTTGGAATTATTCTGCACAGAAGATTTCTATTAAACTCCATTTCTTTATTTGTGTATTGATACAAATATGGACACATGCTAAGCTTTGCTTAAGCTTTGGTTAGTCCCTAGTTCTACAGTATTTTTTTTGCTAAATTCATTCCTGCTTTGGCCACTGGGAGCTTTTTCCATTGGCTCCTGTTTTTCTTTGTTATAATTCCACTGTTTTTTCTGAGTGCTTCTTTGCCTTCTGATATTTCAGCATCATCCTGGGTCATATATCTGCCGTCCCTCTCCTAGCATCAGCCATGTCTTCAAAGAGCCCTGGCATTTAGCACTCTGACCTCCTCTGTTTTAGCCAGAGTTTGTGGCAGTAGCGGGGACAGTGGGATGCGAGGGGGTTATTCCAGCACCAATGTCTGTACCAGTGCCATAAAGCAGGGTGCTCTGCTCTCCACCCCTCGTAGAGCTCTGTTCATTGTAGAGTGTGTCTGGGTTCCGATGTTGTCAGTTCTCTGTTTCAGCTTTCATGGCCAGGCGCCCATTTGGTTGCTCTGACACTGCCAGGGTTGGGAGGCCAGTCCCGGGGGGTTGCGGAGGAGAGCGTGGCAGCAGCCATGGAGGGCTGGCTCATAGGGTGGCCTCAGCTACCAGCCAAGTCACTGGATTTTGAGTTGCTGCTACATAAATTCTAGCTCATTCTCTGAAAAACTTACTTGTGGGTAGGGAGGGCTGCTTTCAATACCGACTCAGATTTTCAAAAATGTCTAATTTGATTTGATGTCAACTAATGTAATATGATCAGACCTAATTTGATCTTATTAGCTTCGATGAGGCTATATTAGCCAATGTCAGAACCCATTTCCAAAATGCCTGAGTGCTGCTAATAGGGAGGCACCTGGAGGTCAGACAGGACTGTACTAAGAGGCTTTGCCTCTCTAGTTTCACCTCCTTGCACACCTTGAAGACTTGGTGTGCAGTCTGCAGGGGCTGCTAATGCCCTGGTCTTTGGGAGGTGAGAAGGGCATTAGCTTGAGTTAGCCTGGCAAGCATATAACAGAGACACCTGGGCAAGTCCCTTCTCCCGCTGAGCCTTGGCATGCACATCTGCAAGATCTCCAGATAAACTAATAAATTTATCCAACTTGGATGCTCACAGAAGCTAATGGGTTAAGTAACCGCTTGATTCTCGGGCCAGGTTTGCAGCAGATGCCAGCAGAGTTCCCAGCCACAGGATCCTCTGGCCACTTTCCTGCTGGCCATTTGCACTTGAGCATTTTCTTTTCTTTTTTTTTTTTTTTTGAGACAGAGTCTCACTTTATTGCCCAGGCTAGAGTGAGTGCCGTGGCGTCAGCCTAGCTCACAGCAACCTCAAACTCCTGGGCTCAAGCAATCCTGCTGCCTCAGCCTCCCAAGTAGCTGGGACTACAGGCATGTGCCACTATGCCCGGCGAATTTTTTCTATATATATTAGTTGGCCAATTAATTTCTTTCTATTTTTAGTAGAGATGGGGTCTCGCTCTTGCTCAGGCTGGTCTCGAACTCCTGAGCTCAAACGATCCGCCCACCTCAGCCTCCCAGAGAGCTAGGATTACAGGCTTGTAACTTGAGCATTTTCTTTTTCCTTGGTAAATAAATTAAAACTTTTTATTGAAGCAATCGCCATGGAATTAGATACAGAATTCATGTTTTAAGATAAGAAGAATGAGGCTTCTAAAAAAGTTCAAACTTGGGCAGGAACCTGGGCCCTGACATTTGGAAGCGTGCTGGGGACAGGTTTTGAGAAGCATGGGATTGCAATGACCTGCCACCCAGCTAGAGGTCACACATTTATTGTCTAGTAAGAGAGCTGGGGCTGGAGGTTAGCAAGGAAAACTGACCCAGGGAGCACAGGGGAGGTTGGGGGCTCCCCAACCTTTGGGAACCCTTAAACTTGGGGATCCCTCCCCTGGACTCGCATTCTCTGAAGGGATAGTGTGCATTAGCTCATCCTGGGACACCCCAGGACCCGATGTTCCCCACTCTCTGGCCACAAGTTTTTCTCTACAAAAACCCTACTTTCAGCTATTGTTAATGTTACACATCGTCCAAGGCCACCAGGGAGCCCGGGCTGGGGACCAAGGAAGGGCTCCCAGCCCAGCATTCTGTTTTCATTGGTGGTGACAAAGGATGTCCCTATCCATTTTACAGTTGAGGAAACTGAAATTGGGGTTGAATGACTGACCAGTATTAAGAGGTCCAGCAGGGGCTGTGGGGTCCCATGACTCTCTGGGGACTTTGGACGACATCTCACCTCCCACACTCCTGCTTCCTCCTGGGTGGTTCGGTTATTCTGGTTTGAAAACAGTCACAGTTGCCTCCTTTAAACCTCCCTGGAATGGTGGGGTGTGGGGACTGCCCCATGAATCCTGAAGTCATCACCCACCCTCAGACAGGGTGGTGGGTGGTGGACAGACAGGAAAGCTGTCAGTGGGATTGGAGAGACCTGGGTTTCAATCCTGCTTAGCCAAATCCTAGTATGTGATCTTCAGCCTCAGGTCCTGCACTCAGAAGAAGGGGGAAAGAATTTCTCCGTTTGATGAGGGCTCAGGCTTTGGGGATCATGCCCACTGAGGTGTAGTCGTCTCTAGGGCAGCAGCCACAGACAGGGCCTGGTGAGGATCCTACCTCATCTCCAAGCTGCCCGCGAGCCTCCCCCGCCCCATACAGGAACGTCCCCCTCCCTCAGGCATGTTCCAGCTGCCTAGCACCAGGCTAGGCCCATTCGTCTTTGTTTCGACATGCAAGAGACTAGAGCCCCAGTCTTCCAGTGACCTCGAGACAGCGGCGGGACCAGCCTGGGCGCTCACTTTGTAGGGATGGCCCCAGCCCCCCTGAGGTCCGATTACACCAGTGCTTTGAAGGACTCACCCCAAAAGAGAGACTATCCCTCAAACTTGTCCCTTTGCCAAGTCCCAGCTCTTCCTGGCCTAAAACCAGGCACCTTTAAACGTAGACTAGGGTTCCCGAACCCTCAGTCCTTCCCCCCCACAGCCACACACCCAGCCAGTGGGCCAGACTCCTTTGGGCCGCCTGGTGGTGACAGTCATCTGGCCCCTCCTTTCTTACCCCCACATTGTCCCCAAACCCACCCAGCAGACAGAGGAGGAGGCCCCGTACGGCCCACAGCAGAAGTGCCCTGAGCACTAGCAAAGCCCAGGAGAAACACACGGGCGGATTCCCGAGGCATGATTTTGTCGTTGGGTAGTGTGGCTCAGAGTGCGTGTCTGCACTTGGCACCCTCCCACCTGCAGACTGCGAGTGCGCGTTTGCTTCTTAGTGCGTCTCTGCGCAGTTCTTGTAAAATAGATGTGAGTGATAACATGGATGGACTGAAATACACTCGTAAATGATGAAATCCACATTTAATTAGAAAATCAGATTTGATAATAAAATAAATCATGGTAATGACGGCAAACGTTGAAGAGGCTGTTTCTGAGGACTGACGTGCAAGATGTGATGGTTGAAGGTCACATCCGGGTGACGGCTCTGGGCACCGGCGGTCTCTGGCTAACCCAAACCCACAGGACCCGGGTAAAGAGCAAGTGCAGAGTGGGGCTGGTTTGAGGCTAAGATGTGCTGACTCACGTCACCTGCAGCTCTCGTCGCAGCGCCAGAGAACTTGACCCAGAAGCAGAAGCTGCTTGGCCTCCTCCATTTGAGAAGCCCGTGCTCGCTAGCGACCACTGATGCTAAAAGGCCGAGAAAGAAAAGCCACTAACCAGAAGAGGGCAGGCGGGGGCCTCAGCCCGGGGCCCTGCATGGTTTCTGCAGGCGCACGCAATCAGCACGCCGAAGTCAGAGGCGGGGAGGTGATCACTGAGTCACCCAGTTGGGCAATCCGGTTCACTGTGGCTTCCAGGAGTCCCGGGTCTGCTGGGATATTTGGTTAATGGTGACAGAACCTGCCTCTGGCTGGTCAGGTGAAGAACATTATTCAATGGATGTGGTCAGCTCACAGAATTGAAGGACAAGGTGGTCACTGAAGCTCAGACAGACAGATGTGCAGGGGTCAGAGTTTGGGAGGGCACAGCTCATGGCCACTCCTCTGAGCTCCTATCTCCACTCAGCCAGATTTCCAGAGAGATCTTCTGGCCAGCTTGGCTCAGGTCGTGAGTGCAGCCTTGGTAACCCCTTAGTGGGGAGGGGCAGGGCAGGGGCAGGGATGGGCCCCTTCAAAAAGCAGACACTGTGACCCACAGGAGGAAGGCAGCTGGACAGGGGGACATGTAGATTCTTGAAGAAATGCAGAGGGGTGCCTGTGTTTGTCACAGTGACCAGACACTCTGTTCCTCCAGGACAGCTTTGGTAGGTGTCAAATGGTGCTGACTTTGCATTTCTTCATTCAGCCTAGACCACGGAAAGGCCGTTCTACAGCTCTGTGTCCGTCTGTCTGGTTGTTTCCCTGAGCAGAGCTGGGGGCATAGACAAACACGGAGGTTCATTGAAACCGTGGGGAGGGGACTTTGTGGACAGCTGGATGGATGTGCAGTCATGGCTGTAAACACTGGTGTCTCACGGGCAATCACTCTGTGGACACGTTTCTAAAATCAGTCCCCCACACCACTGCCTTAAACAGAAACTGTTGACCTCGAGTCAACAGTTTATTTTCCTCGCTGACTCCAGGCCGTGACTCACCGAACAGTAAGGCTCTGGGACCCAAGGAAGCAGCTCCATGCTATGGCCCCCCCAAATCCCCCCCGCAAGTCTGCTGGGCGCTTTGGTTTCTGGGATCTGCTGTCCGCTTTCCAGTCTCTTCCTCCCTGCCACTGCTGCCGGCGAGCCTCTCCTGCAAACAGCACCTGCCTCCTGCCTTCCATCTTCAACTGCTGAACAGACTGCTGGGAGAAGCAGTGGGCTGAGGGGCCGAGAGTGTGCTTGTGTGCAAAGGTCACAAACCCCACGTGGCCGTCGGGATGCATTCTGGAATTTGATGTGCACTCCGGTGAGGTGGGCTTGCCGCTGTCTGGGCATCACCCTGTCACGTGCACACCTGTGAGCACCCTGGCTGGGCCTGACGCTTGTCAGCCAAGATCCTTGGGGGCTGGAGGGCTGCAGTTCAGGTATCAGGTGACATTTAATCTCCAGAGGTTCATGAACATGAGGGAGAGGTGCTGTCTGGCTCTGACCGCATACTGTGTCTAAGTAATGGGCTGGGCTGCACGCCTACGTAATGACATGTTCCAAGAAAGGCGGGCAGGAAGTCTCTCCTTCTACCTCTGGAATGTGAGTGTGCGGTTTCAGGATGAGAACAGCCCATACAATGGGTCCTTTATTTGGAAAAGAAAAATGGAATCAAGTGAAGCAATCTGATACCTACTAAAACGTTATCTTAATCATGCACACGACTCAAGTGTGCTTTTTTAGAAATGTTGATGCTGTGTATGATAGGTTAAAGAAACCGAATATCCAACATGGCCCCAGCAAACTTGTCACACAGCCTGTATCTGGGCAGCTCCTGGGCCGCACACCAGCACCGGCCGGGCTGCACGGGCAGGTGGAGCCGCCTGCAGCATTGGCGGGGGGCACTGGGCAGCATGATGTCCAGGAGCTGTCCTGGGACACTCTCCAGGGGATGAACGCCCTTCAGGGGCAGAGAGGAAAGTAGCAGGAGAGAACGGACGTGTGTGAGTGTAGAGTAGGAGGGCTCCACGTGGCGACGCTTCTCCACAAAGAGCGCATCGCTGCCGTGTGCATCTGCTTCGCACGCAAGTCCCTGAGACAGGAGGACACGGGGGCTTCAGAGCTCAGCTCCCCTGAAGCTCTTCTCTCACTGCACAGGTGGGGAGCCCTGTGGCCCATTCTGGCCTTGAGCCTTTTTGTAGAAGCAAGGCCAAGGGCAAATGTGCATGTCCCCTTGTGCCCGCTCCTGCCCAGAGTGAGCGTGGACTCCTCCCTTACCCCGCACAGGCGAGGAAGGTGAGGGGGCCTCTCTGTCACAGTCCTGTCAACCCCTCTGGGGACACAGGGCCATGCCGCACTGCCCTCCCGTCCCTCCGCCTGTCCTCCGAAAGGCAGGACAGACGCCGCTGCTGGAGGCAGCTCCTGTCCCACCCCTGTCGGGCAGCCTCCGATCCAGCTCTGCGCAGGGTGCCCAGCAGAGACGCAAAGCTGAGTGCCGACTCAGAGAAAGAACATTGCTGCTAAGTTTAGTGCTTCGGGGAGGACAGATAATTATCTCGTTGGCAGCGCAATCAATTTTCTGGGTCTGAAGTTTACAAACAAAATCTCTGTCTTTGTGAAGGCAGATTAGCAACGGAAACACCTTCTACATCACTGTCTGTATAAATAATTTGTCTCTGCAATCCATCTCTCTGCTCTTTAAAACAGGATTAGGAGAATTTGCATAATTGTCTCAGACGTCTCAGAGGGATGTTGTCTTCGGATCCCCAGCGGCCTGGGTTCCAGGTTGTGCCTTCCGGCCGAGGGAAGCCACCACGGAGGGGCTGAAGGCAGAGACCAAACTGGCAGGCAGCAATGGCGAGCGAGGAGCACCAAGGGGCCTCCAGCCGCAGGCCCGTGGGTCAGAGGATCTACCTCCATGAGGCTCTAGGAACTTTTCCACCATGGCCTGGAAAGCCCCTTGGCCTCTGGCCTAGGAAGAGACCCAACACGCTTAGACAGAGATTGGGCCCGAGAGCACAGGCTCCGCGTGCTGGGGCCGAGCCCGAGAGAGGCCAGCCCCCGTGTCCCGAGCAGCAGCATGCACTCCCTCACTCGCTGTTTTATTCACTTGTCCTGTGTCAACTGAGAGTTCCCACCTGCCAGGCCCCCCTTCCTTGCTTTTCTGCCATTTTGCTGTGTAAGCAGCTACTGGGGTCTTCCCGCATTTCTCACTAAAGGTAGCGCAGTCTGTCATGGTGGAGCTGTGCCAGTTATTCTCCTGAACAGAGCAAGCTGGCGGCCAAGGGGAAAGCACGGGAGAGAAGTTTCATGGAGGGACAGCTATGGCTCTTCCCAGGGAGCTACAGGTGGACGGGTTGGAGAGTGGAGGACTGGGAGGCTGGTATGAAGCCAGCCCCTCAGAGAAAAGGTGCAGAAGAGAGGAAGTGGCTCCCGGTGGCCCCCTGGGACAGGTTCTGAGCTAAGCAGTGAAGGCACTCGGAGCAGGCGGCTCCTCTAGGGAGCTCATCAACTTGCACAAAGACGGGTGAAGGGTGCGGTTTGGAAAGCGAAAGGTTTGGATCCTGGTCATCTGCCCCTGGGCCTCTGGTTTTAAGGTTGACACATGTTTTTCCTTTCGGCCAATACATTCCATCCATATTTCTGACCTGAAAATATTTGATCCCTTCTGTGGCTGGAGTTTCTTAGCAATTATGATCACCGTCATTCAGAAAAAAACAGATCTGGTTTTCCTTCCCAGATGTTGTTCCTGGGTCTCTTTGCCATAAAATCCACACACCTGGGGCTTGTGGCTACTTCGCCAGTGAGGCCCAGGGGGCTGGAGTTCACTGTTTGCTGTGGTGCCTGAGTCCCAGGTCCTTGCTGGGCACCAGTCCCCTGAGAGGTGGGCAAGACACAGCCTGGCCTGCAGGGCCCACAGCGTGGTGGGAGAAGAGAAGCCTCATAAAATGACATTCTGTCCTAAGTGACCACAAGTGCCTGTTGACAGGGTATCAACACCCGTCTGAGTGGCAAAGGAGGGATTCTTGCGGAAGGTGCCATCAAAGTAACATATAAGGGACACTTGTTATGACAAAAGTGGCCTTGAGAGATCACAAGCAGGTCAGGCCCAGAGGGGAGGGACCAACTCCGGAATCCCTGTGACCGTGTGCGAGGCTGTGGGCAACCTGGTGGTTCTTCCTTGCAACACGCGGGGCCTCTGGCCTCCTTGCTCTTTGTAAAACCTGAGTGTGATGGGACAGAGGCGACTCTGGTCACCTGGAGGTGGCCACCGCAGAAGAAAGCCATGACGGACCAACACGAGCCTACATGTCCACAGGCCTTGGGTCCTCCCGGGTCTGAGGGTCAGAGGTCCCTGGGGCCTGCTGACATCTTCTGGAATGTTATGTGCCCAGAATAGGCGATTTATTTGCAGCATAAAGAGACAGAAATATGCTTTGTGCATTTCTACACAGGAGACAATAGCAATAATGCTTCAATTAGTGTGTGGGAGCCGCCAGGTTGATTGTAAATGAAACTGAGCTGGGATCCAAGCTCTGCACCATAACTGCACTCAGTCTTCTGCATAGAAATTACTTTATCAAAGTTGTCATTTAGAGAGAAGAGGTCGCTAATGTTTTTTTGCAATGGAGATGGTTGCTTTATCACCTCTTCATAGATTTTGTTGCAAATGCATGCCAGGTGACCCACCAGGTGTAACACCGCATAGCTCTTCTCTGGTGAGGAGGAGTGTGGTTCTAAATTCGCAGGCAGAGGGTCACAGGGAAGTCTCTGCTCATC
>VSMD01011225.1:453-51606 GCA_008750895.1 Mirza zaza | reverse complement strand
AGCCTAGCTCTCACCAACCTCAAACTCCTGGGCTCAAGCAATCCTCCTGCCTCAGCCTCCCAAGTAGCTGGGACCACAGGCATGTGCCACCATGCCCGGCTAATTTTTTCTATATATACTAGTTGGCCACTTAATTTCTTTCTATTTATAGTAGAGACAGGGTCTTGTTTTTGCTCAGGCTGGTTTCGAACTCCTGACCTCGAGCGATCTGCCCGCCTCAGCCTCTCAGAGTGCTAGGATTACAGGCGTGAGCCACTGAGCCCTGCCTGATATTCCTTTTTTTAATTGAAATTTTTATTGAGAAAGTTGCAGGGCCCCCTGCAATTGTGAGAAATAATATGGAGAGATCCCTTGTACACTTTACCCGGTTTCCCCCAAAGGTAACATCCTGCAAGCTGTAGTACAATATCACAACCTAGAATGGACATTAGTACAATCTACCAATCTTAATCAAATGTTTCCAGTTTTACTTACACTCGTGTGTGTGCATATTTAGTTCAATATAATTTTATCCCATGTGTAGGTTCATGTGTCAACCACTGCTATTAAGGTACTGAACACAAGGATCTTTCCCAACTCTTTTAGTCACCCTCCCACCCCTCCTCCCTTTGGCATCTGAAGTGGGAGCTCCTCCTTTCTGTGGGGTGGGGGAAGAGTTCCGGGTCCCCACGAGAACTCTGCAGACACTGTCCTGGCTGGGAGGGGAGGAAGTGCCCAGTGGCTGCTCCTCGTGTTAGCTTCATGGATACCACGAGGATGGAGTGGCCTCTCCATTTCTAGGTGAGGTGAAAACCCTGCTGTCCACGAGGCCTCCTCTGACACCGCCCCCATAGAGAAGGGGAGGAGGTGCCTCTTTACCTCCAGGGACAGGTGCAAGTCCAGGTTCCCCAGGGGTCTCTACTCACATCGCAAGGAAGGGGGCTCCTTACTGCCTAGAGGGACAGACCTCCCAGCTTCCTGCTTGGCCTTCTCTGACATCATCTTGGCGGAAAGGTTGCAGTGCTCGCTACAACCTGGTGAGGGCGACAGTCTAGGAGTCCCTCTTGGCCTTTGCCTGTGTGGGTGGGGACGGTGTGTGTTTGGGGTACGGCAGTCATTGTTGCAATGTCTTTTGTCCTGCTAGGCTGCCCTTTTCCTGGTTCTCTGCCTAGAGAAAAAGGGATTTTGTTGGAGTTTTGCTTTTTTTTGTGGTTTTGTGGGTTTTTGTAAGTCCATATCTCTTGGTCTTGATGAGTTTGTGGTTTTAAGTTCCAGGACTGGGGATCTGAGGCATAAAAATCCTAGGGGACTTCGCATTTTGTCGT
The DNA here is from genome assembly GCA_008750895.1 of Mirza zaza. Classification (NCBI taxonomy): domain Eukaryota; kingdom Metazoa; phylum Chordata; class Mammalia; order Primates; family Cheirogaleidae; genus Mirza; species Mirza zaza. The sequence goes on along the minus strand of VSMD01011225.1, from coordinate 50,302 downwards.
TCCTTGGATGCTGAGGGCCCTAGCTGGCCTGCTTTCTTTCAGAATCTTATGTTTGTTTTATATATAACATCCAGGATTTTAGTTGTATTTAGTGGAAAGCATAGAAAAAGCATGTTTACTTCATCTTCCCAGAAGTCCTGATTTTCTTTTTAAGCACATCAAACGAATCACCCAGCAGGCTTTGAAGCAAAACCTTCCTACGTGCTGTACTTGTAAACAACTCTCATTGATCTAAAATATTGTAAAACAAGTTCTCTTTAATATTATAACACTGTTTACAAACTTAGTCCAGTTCTCTTACATCTGCCCATTTAAAATTGTAAGTCTGATATCCATTTTACCTCCTTTTTTTTAAGACAGAGTCTCACTTTGTCACCCGGGATAGAGTGCCGTGGCATCAGCCTAGCTCACAGCAACCTCAAACTCCTGGGCTCAAGCAATCCTACTGCCTCAGCCTTCCAAGTAGCTGGGACTACAGGCATGCGCCACCATGTCCAGCTAATTTTTTCTATGTATTTTTAGCTGGCCAATTAATTTATTTTCTATTTTTAGTAGAGACGGGGGAAGGGGTGTCTCACTCTTGCTCAGGCTGGTTTTGAAATCCTGACCTTGAACCATCCTCCCGCCTCAGCCTCCCAGATTGTTAGGATTACAGGCGTGAACCACCGTGCCCGGCCATTTTACCTTTTAAATTAACCTAATGCATTAGAGCAGGCGTCCTCAAACTATAGTCTGTGGGTGTTTTTGCTCGTTTGTTTTTTTACTTCAAAATAAGATATGTGCAGTGTGCCTAAGAATTTGTTCATAGTTTTTTTTTTAAACTATAGTCTGGCCCTCCAATGGTCTAAGGGACAGTGAACTGGCCCCCTGTTTAAAAAGTTTGAGGACCCCTGCATTAGAGTCTCTAATATGCCAAAACCACGTGAATATTACAACAACTTTAAATAACAAACATAAATGGGACATTCTTAAGCTTTACCTTTCTGGGATGGAAAGACGCTTAAACATGAAGAGAACAGTTGTCATCTCAAGCAAGCTGAGGTTATTGGGCAGAAAATCCAATCCTGTATTACCTTCTCTGGCGGGTTGCGGCTGCTTAGAGTGAGATGTGAGACCAGGACACAGACTATAAGGATGCAGTTGCCCAAGGTGATCTTGCCCATGGCAAAGAGAGTTGCACTGGGTCGTTATTTAGGGTCGCTGTGGCTGCAGGGAACTCTGGGTCTCCCCCTTCAGCTGGGACTGTTTGGAACCCCACATCCCCTGGCTTCAGTGCTTTCAAAATCTTTCAATCATGCCTCCCATTCTGGGTGATATTCAATAGCACACATCCAGCTGCTTTTCCCCCAATTGGCTCCAACTAATTTATTTAATTGCTGACTTCTGTGTATGGCTATTAACCATGGGATTTTTTTTTTTTTTTTTTTTTTTTTTGAGACAGAGTCTCGCTTTGTTGCCCAGGCTAGAGTGAGTGCGTGGCGTCAGCCTAGCTCACAGCAACCTCAAACTCCTGGGCTCAAGCGATCTTCCTGCCTCAGCCTCCCGAGTAGCTGGGACTACAGGCATGCGCCACCATGCCTGGCTAATTTTTTCTATCTATTTTTAGTTGGCCAATTAATTTTTTTCTATTTTTAGTACAGATGAGGTCTCGCTCTTGCTCAGGCTGGTCTAGAACTTCTGAGCCCAAATGATCCGCCCACCTCGGCCTCCCAGAGTGCTAGGATTACAGGTGTGAGCCACTGCTCCTGGCCTGGCCACGGGATTAAGACAATTCTAATGACATTCTACAGATGGAGAGTCTTAATCTCGTTTCAGAGCAGGGGCTGCCTAGCAGTCAGATTAGGGTCCCAACCCTACACTTCGTAGCTGGGGGCCCCTGGGCCAAACCTCATTTTATCTCCCTACAACAAGGGCAATAATTTTCATCTGAAAGGGCTGCTGCTAAGATGAAAATGCAGTTTGTTTGGCAAGCTTTATGCAAATAGTAATTATCTTGGTTTTCATAAGCCTTTACTCCATCACTGATATGTTCTCAGCATTGTTGGCGCTAGGTTTTGCTGTTCCCACGATGATGAACGTGATTGCTTCTTTCACGACTTTCCATAGCTCTGACAGTTCCCTTTCATCTCAACCCATTGTCTATCCATTGAACATGGAAATCAGGCTTTCTTTGACTTCTTTGAGAGTGTGAAGTACTTGTTAACTGAAATTTTCTTCTGTTTTCTCAACAGTCTTCCAAGATATTCTTATCCTGTGTCTTTTTTTCTGATGTGCTCTTTCTTCTTCTTTTCTGTAGCAATTCTGCCTGTCCTCTATATTGCTTTTGTAGTGTCTACTTGCCTTCGAATTGGGACCATTCTACCCCCACCTGCTATTTGTCCCCAAATAATGTGGACAGATGTGCTTCTAATTCCTTCCCCCCATTTACCTGGCATCCCTAGATAACCTTCATCCACCGCGTGGGCCTGGGTGCCAGAACCTTTTTATCCTGTTTGGCCTCTGAGTTACCTAAAGAGGGTGTGGCAGAAACTAGATTCCTGGGCAGCCTTCCTGTGAGAGCTCGTCTCTCTGAATTTGCCGAACACCTGTATGGTGAATCAGCTCTCAAGAGGCGGGGGCTTGGATTTTCTTCCTGGGTTTTGGGTTTGTTCCTCCATTTTGGGGAGAGACAGCCACTCTGTTACCAAAGCTGGGCCTTTGTTTTCTGGGCCAGCATGTGTTTTTCTCCCAGGTCATATCTGGTCATCTCTGGCCCATAGGTGCTAAGTGGACTTGCCTCTCAGCCTCCTACCCCCAAGCAAGGGAGCCTGGTCAGATAAAACAATGCCACTGCGCCAGCCCCTACTTCCACTCAGCCAGCGTGGGGAGCAGGTGGGGCTGGCAAAATGCGTCTTATCTTTTTCTCCATTTCTCTGTCCCCAGTTGACTTTTTGAGGGACAGCCCTTCCTCCCTCATCCTGCCTGTGTCTTACTGCAGGACCCACTCAGACTGCCCCGCCCTTGTACCAAAACCTATGTTGTAGTGCCCTTAGCTCAGGGCCCGGCTTTGCTCTGAGCTGCTCTGGGCTTCTGGATTCAGGATGGCCAAGGGCTTACATTTTTAACATTTTTCAGGGAACAGGAGAATTTCAGCCATGATCTACTAGAGTACACATAATATCCCACCCAACGGACTGTCCAATGGCAAGAATTTCAGGCTCCATTTAAGGTGGATGCTGGCATTATCACCATGACAGTGCCTGCCTGACCCAGTTACCCACAAGCCATCACACCTTGTCAGTGACCTTGCTGTGTGAACTAAGACGTCTTTACAGGCTCCATCAGTGAGGGAGGAAGGAAGAAGGAAGGGCAGTGATGGGCAGAGGGTGCTGAATACTTGGTGTTTGGAAACTTCCTTCCTCCTCATTCCTCTGTTAAGTCCCTGGGGAGGTGAGTGGGAAAATCTAGCACTGCCACTACCTAGCATGTAGTATTTAATGGCCGCTAAGAAGTGTTTGCTGAACTTAAATGATCCTAGAAGACAGTGTGCTGTCACTGGGGGAAAAACGCAGAGCTGACCTTGGAATCAGACTCACCTTTGCTCAAAGCAAGACTCTAGAATTTAGTATCTATGCACCTTTGGACAAGTTATTTCACCTTTCTGGGGCTCGGGTTTGCAGGGAATGTAAATACCTAGTCGCGTCGCTGTGGGAGAAGCGGTGATGTTTGTGTTAGTGGCAGGTGCACCCAACCCCCTCCACCCCCATAGATGACAAGCACGTGCCCCTCTCCGTTTCTGCGATAACTCCCCCAGGCCGCGCGGTGGCGCTGTGCCTCACAGAGCCCCGGGCCCCTCTCGGGAGCGCTGGCCCCCGGGGACCCTGCGGGCGGCTGCGACGCGCAGGCGGCCGCGGTGAGCGCGGCGGGCCTGGGGCGATCGCCTGGGCCCCTGGCTCCCGGGTGGGGAGGGGCGGCTGGGCGGCGCAGGGCAGGCCCCCGAGAGCCCGCGGCGCCGGGGCGGGTGCGAGGCCACCCCCCGCGGCAGATCCCCGGGCGGGTCGCTGAGTAGGAGCCCCCCGGGCCATCGACTGGCGGGGGGCCCCGGGCACGTCACTTCCCCGCCGCGGAGCCTGCCTCCTCACTTGCCAAAGGGACCTTGGACCAAGAGGTCTCCAGGGCCCTTTCGGCACCGGCTTGCGGGGTCATGGCGGGTGCAGGGTCTGTGCCCTGATCTGCGGCCCTGCCCGCCTCCCCTGCAGGCTCTCCCACCTGTCACCCTGGCCCTTCTCTGCCTGGACGGTGTCTTCCTCTCCTCAGCCGAGAATGACTTTGTCCACCGGATCCAGGAGGAATTGGACCGCTTCCTGCTGCAGAAGCAGCTGTCGAAGTAGGCTGGTGTGAGGGCGCCCGCCCTGCGGGAGGGGCAGGGTCTCCGGAGCCACCTGTGCCCCTTCCCCTGGTAGTGCATCCCAGGGAACTGGCTGGCAGCTGGCCTTCACCTTGCTGCATCTTTCCTTTGTAATTCCCAGCATCCCCCCACCCCCAGATGGAGGGGCCCGACTTGGGGATGGGGATGAGCCAGTGGCTCCCTGTGACCACTCTTGCCCAGCTCTTCTGCAGTCCACCCGGGACCCAGCGGGGCAGGAGGAACCTGCCATTAAGCCACAATTAACCTGGGAGTGGACCTGGTAGAAGTCCGGCCTCAGGGGCTAGACCCGGACCCCGGCTCAGCACTCCTTCCCGTCCCTTCCCAGGGTTCTTCTTTTTCCCCCACTCTCCAGTCGCCTCCGGTACCTGATCCACAGAACAGCAGAGAATTTTGATCTCCTGAGCAGCTTCTCTGTTGGGGAGGGCTGGAAGAGGAGGACGGTCATCTGTCACCTTGACATCAGGTGTGTAGCCTACTGCCATGGATGGCCCTCAGCAGTTGCATGTGGCTGGTTGGGCCAGCTGGTCAGCCCCTGGGAGGGCAGAGCTTGGCAGGAACCAGGGCTGATGCCTCTGTCCCCAGCCCCAGCTGCCTAAAGTCAATGCTGCCCTTTGCTTCAGCAGTGGAGTAGACAGACATTGTGGTATTCGCTTGCCAAACTCAGCTATACATATTGGGCCAAAAGAGAGAAAGAGAGCAGTTTCAGTGGGGGGCGTCTGCCCAGCAATCCCAGAGAGATCAGGGCAGCGGAGAAGCCCCTGCTGGGCGTTTAGTCATCTCTGTTCCCATGTGCGTCTCTCAGGATGAGCATCTTATGGCAGTGACTTGGATTGTAGTGCTTAAAGTTACTTGTTTTTCTAATAGCATAGCTCCTACCTGCAAGTATTTACCTCGCCTGGTGCGTAACCGGAGGTCCAGCCATCTCTAATTCGGGTTACCGAGATGGCATTCAGCCTCCACCGTGACACCTGCCTAAGGGATTTTTGAGGGTCCTTTGGGCTTTGGTTTCTGCCTAATGCTGACTTGAGTGTCACACCTGAATGACAGGTGGCTCCAGTGAACCATTTTCCTTGGGGCTCCCACACACTCTGACCACCTCTTTCTGTTCCTGCTCCAGGGTACCCAGTTCAGATGGCCTCTCTGGTCCCTGCCGCCCTCCTGCGTCCCACCCTGGCAAGTACCGTGGTCCTCGGCCTACCTCAAACCAGGGAGTGACTGCTGGTGCCCGAGGTGCACGGGCTGGCCGGTGGCATGGACGCAGGCCGGACCAGCCTTTGTATGTGCCCCGCGTGCTGCGCAGACAAGAAGACTGGGCGCTGAGCTCTACCTCGGGGCTCAAGGGAGAGCCCCCAGCTGGTGGGGTCCCAGAAGAGCCTAGAGAAGTTGGTGCTGGGGACCCCAAATCTGATCAGGGACTCCCTGTGTTGGTGACTCAGGGAACAGAGGACCTAAAGGGCCCAGGCCAAAGTTGCAAGAATGAGCCACGGCTGGACCTGCTTGGTCCTGAGCCGCCAGGGTCCAAGAGTCCCTCAGGGAAGGGAGACATGGTGGAGAAGGCCACACAGCTTGTGTCCAGCCTGCAGCTGGGCCTGGAAGCGGGACAGGAGAGTCGGCTGGAGAAGACTATGGTGGCAGAGGAGGGAGAGGAAGAAGAGGTGGAAGAGGAGTGGCCTGGCAGCTGCTCGGAAGACGATCACAGTGAGCTGCTGCAGGAGGTGATGGGGCTCTTGAGCCCAGAAAAGGGAGGGCGGAAGTGAGGTGGGTGTGGCCGTGGGCAGACGGGCACCAAGGGAGGGTGGGGTTGGGGTGCAGGGCTGGGTTTTGGGTGATAGGGTCCCTTAGGAAATATGGGGGTGTGGATTTGGGTCTCAGCTCGAGTGTTTAGGAGCTGGTTGACCCTGGGCAAGTCATTTTGCTTTTCTTAGTCTCAGTTTCCTCATCTGGAAACAAACATGATAATACATGTTTTTCAAGGTAACATAGATAGAATGTGCAACTGCTTAGTCACGTGCTGCAGATATTGGTCACAGAAATTACTCTTCTGCTGGAAGCCTTGTCTTATGAATCTTTCCTTGGAACCACGTGTCTGCCCCTCAGACTGGCCGTGGACTTGGTTGGGAGGGTGGGCATCTTTTATTGTCATTTTATTTGTGAAGAACGCAGACTAAAAAGACTTGCTCAATATCACTTCGTTCACCAGGGAAGGGAACATTTCGGACTTGCCCAGCTCTGTCTCTTACTGACTGTGCAACTTTGGCCAGAATTGCTTAGCTCTTAGACCTTAGTTTCTCCATCTGTAAAGGAGGGATATAGAATATAGTTTTCAGGATTATATGAAACACAATGTGTGTAAATGCCGGTCACCCAGTGGGGACTGCATATTAAGTAAGTGGCTTCCCCTGAAACCCAGGCTTCTTGACCTTCCAGCCCAGATTCCCTGCGGAGCTCAGAGTGTGGTTTAGTTGCTTGGAGCGCTGTGTGTCAGGGTCCCTTGCTAAAGGGTCTGATCTCTGCAGATCATGGACAACCTGACTGAGAAGGAGATTCAGATAGAGAAGGTCCACGTGGACCTGTCCTCCTTCGTGGAGGAGCTGCCCGTAGAGAAGGACTTTGCCCATGTGGTGGAGATCTACGACTTTGAGCCAGCGCTCAAGACTGAGGACCTGCTGGCCACGTTTTCTGAGTTCCAGTGAGTGGTGGCCAGGGAGGCAGCGTGCTTGGGTTTTGGGGAGGAACAGAAACACGGGGTGTGTTGCCTGGGCGCCGTACTCCCGGGCAGCTCAGACTGCTGGCCGTGACTGGGGAGGGGAGAGCTGTATTTTTGGTTATAGACACATTGTGGAGGCCTAGACCTGGGCCAGTCCCCCTGCACGGCCACATGACTGCCAGGACCCTGTGAGACCCTCCATCAGTCTCAAGGGACAGGGCAGCCCACTTGCCTCCCCAAGCCCCACCTCCCTGCAAGCTGTGGGCCAGCTCGGTGCAGGGACGGATTCTGGGGTGACCTGAGCCACCCGGTGGGGCAGCGTGGAGGTCAGGATGGTGGCCAGAAGGGCCCTGTTGAGACCGACTTCCCTTGTCCTCAGCGTCCGCAGATTCCTTTGGTTCCGCCTTCCTGTCTTTTCTCCTTCTTTCTTTTGCTTTTTTAAAAATTCTCATTTTCCTTTCTCCACTTTCCCTTTCTTTTCCTGCTTTGGCTTTTTAAAATCTCTTTCTGCATTCTGACCCTGCTTCCCAAAACCCTCCCCTGCACTCCGTGCCTGACCTGGAGAGAAGCTGGGGGCAGCCGGGTGGGGCATGGCTTGCTCTTCTGTGGCTGGGCCAGGCCCCGGTGACTTCCTCAGCCAGCGTGGCCAGTGCCGCCATAGCAACTGGGTGGGCCCACGCTGTCTTTAGCTTCTCACAGGGCTCGGGGTCTTCAACGTGCTTATTTGAGGTCCTGTCCCCGTCCCTGACCACAGAGACTCCTGCATCCCCAGCCTCAGACCCCACGCCCTTGGCCTGCCTGTGACCGGGCCCATGAGGACCCACCTAACATATTAACAGGGTGACCTTTGTCTTTCTGAAGCTGACCACATGGGCTCCAGAGAAAGTTTGCTGTGAATGGTTGTCTCCTTCCCAGGGTTGATGGGACCTGGCCTTGGGCTCCTGGTGTTTGAGGACGGGAGGTGGGAGGGGACTTGCCTGCAGGATTCGGAGGGGAAAGGGTTTGACCACTTGCTTTCCTAAGTGCTCTGTCGCCTCCCCACACAGAGAGAAGGGGTTCAAGATTCAGTGGGTGGACGACACGCACGCTCTCGGCATCTTTCCCTGCCTGGCCTCAGGTAATGCAGCTCAGAATGGGCTCGGCCCTTTTGCTTTTTCCTGTTAGGACGGGAAGGACCCCTGGTTCCCCAGGTGGAGGTCACTCGTCTCACAGGTGCAGGCCTGAGCCAGTGGACTCCCAGGTGCTGCTCTCAACCGGTCCAACCCAAAGTCCTGGGGAGCCGAGGGGCCCTGGCCCAGAAGGCCCATAGTGACGTCTTAAGTAACAAGCCTCCTTCTTGTGTTAGTGCTTCCTGTTGTGTTAGTGCTTTCAATGCAAAGGCTTCAGACTCAGATGACATTTACTGCACAGGTCTTGCAGGCCAAGGCCTAGGGACATTCCCATATTAAACGAAACCATAGAAAAGTACTGTTTTATAGGTCAGAAGTATGCAAATACTGGCAATTTCATATGGTTCATGCAGGTGCATTCTCATTTGGTTTTCACTTCAGCCTCAAGGTGTAGGTTGGGTTTACTTCCAATTTCTAGAGGGGGAGACTGAGGGTCCGAGAATATCAGGGCCCACTCCAGGTCACAGAGCCTCCACGTTAAAGCTGGGGATGCCACGCAGCCTCCTGGCTGTGGCTCCGGTGTGCCTGCCCCCCTCAGCCACTTTCCTACCCTGACCTGCCAGCCACTGCTCACTCTGGGTGTGATTTATGAGTAGCCAACACCCCCTACCCAGACTAAGGCCTTCTGAATGCCAGTGCTGTCGCTGGTGGGGCCCAGTCCTCACGAGAGCCTGAGTGGTCAGGGAGGGGCAGTGTTCAGGGAGGGGACAGAGTGGGGTGAGGACTCCAACTCCAAGGAGGGAGCTACTGAGAGGAAGGGAGGCAGGGTGGGAGGCCAAGAGGCCGCCGGTGCCATGGAAGAATGCGCTCTGGCTGGGGATGGCTGTGGCCGTCTCCTGGATTCTGCCACAAACTGTGTGGCATAAGCAGGTCGTGCCCTGGCCTCAGTTTCCTCATCTATAGAATAGTGGGCAGCTCAGACCCAGCGCCCTCCCAGCTCTGCCTTGCTGTGCTCTGTAAATATCCGGGGCTCCACGGCCAGGCATGACTTGGGGCAATATGTGCATGTTCCCAGGAGGGTCTTAGTTGTGTAAAGGACTGTTTTAAGTGCCAGGCTTTAGAAGGCAGGAATCTGCCTCTTTGACATCAGGATCACAGCCTCACTGGGGTGGCTCCTGACCGGCCGGGGTGTCCTCTGAGTGTGCAGGTGGCAGTTGTCTCCTGCCCAGCCAGGGTGGTATCAGAGCAGCCCTGTCCTGAGCTCTGAAGGGCTGCACGGTGCTCCTGCAGCAGCTCCGGGCACTGCTGGGTCATGGGGGCCTCGCAGGAGGAGGGAGGGGTGGCTCCAGATGTGCTTTCCTTCCACAGCTGCCGAAGCCCTGACCAGGGAGTTCTCAGCGCTCAAGATCCGGCCCCTCACGCAGGGAACCAAGCAGTCCAAACTCAAAGCCTTACAGAGGCCAAGTAAGGAAGTGGCTGTCCTTGGCGGGGAGGCTGCAGGAGTGAGTGCGAGTGGCTGGGGCGGGGTGGGGGTTTCCCCTCTGTCCCTTCCCCTGCCTTCAGTTCTCTGCTCCTTAGCAGCCCCGGGCTAAGGCAGCTAAATGGAGCTGTGTCCCCCTCCCCAGAGGGTGCCGAGGGTGGGAGACCCCCTCTGAGTGGCATCTTCTGCTCCCCCCGGGAAAGCTTGGTCTTCCTTCTGGAGGGAAACCATGTCCTGCAGGGGAAACAGGAGCCTGGACTCTGGCGTCAGCCCTGGGTGTGATCCCAGCTCTGTTACTTATTTCAGTTGACCTTGAGCAAATCACTTGGTGTGTGAGTTGGTTTCTTCTCTGTAAAGGAAGCGGATCATGCCTGGAGCCCTAAAGGCACACAGAAGGTGCCAATAGGTGTTAGTTCCTCCACTTTCCTTTTCTCTCCAAAAAGCATGGGGGTGTTTAGAGGCCAGTTTTCCATGACTGGGAAGTAATAAACAGGCTGGGGAGAGGCCTGCTGAGGCCATCCCTGCTCTCTGGGCTGGTGACCTGGCCTCTGTCCCCAGCTTCTTGAAACAACCAATATCCTGTCTGTGGGTCCAAGAGCTCCAGGTGTCCCATCTGGACTTGCTTTCCCTCGCAAAGGGCCCTGCAAAGCAAGGAGGTGGCAGTGTTAACCCTCCCACCCTACTGTAGGCATAGAGAAACAAGGGGGCCGGAGGTGACAGGTTGGGTTGGGACCCCTCAGGGAGCCCTAAGCAGGCCCCTTGTGTGAGCATCTGGCCACTGTGGGCACAGATGGCCCCAGGCCCCCACCAGGGGACATCAGAGGTTGCCTCAGGCGGCCTGAGGCTGCTGTCGCTGGGGGAGAGGTGGCCTTGAGTTCAGGTCCCCACCGTGGGGCTTCCCTTCTAGAACTCCTGCGTCTGGTGAAGGAGAGGCCACAGACAAACACGGCCGTGGCCCGGAGGCTGGTGGCCCGGGCCCTGGGGCTCCAACACAAGAAGAAAGAGCGGCCTACTGTCCAGACTCTCCTGTCGCCCTGAGGCCCCGGAGGCCCCAGAGGCCCAGCCGGACTGGATCCCGCTGGGGCTGAGCTGGGCCCCAACACCACAAGCCTTTACAGACACCAGAGCAGCCCAGCGTCACCGTGGGGAGCCTCCCCATGGGGCGTGGTGGGCTTTAGCTTGGTCTAGTCCCAGAAATTGAGAAAAAATAAAAACTTAAGTTGTTCTAGTGCAATTGATTCAAAATGTAATGGTCCGCGGTGTGACACTAGGGGGTGCTGTCCTACTTCCCACCGCAGCCCGTGGCTGCTAAAAGAGGCCACTCAGGAACCTGGCCCAGAGGATCCCAGCTGGCCTCGAGGGCCATTGTGCACAGTCGGCCTGTTTTGGGGGGTGGGTTGTACCTGCCCTGTGATACCTGCCCAGATCCCCCAACAATTCAGGTGTCCCAGCCCACCGGCATGTGCTGCAGGGCAGCTCTGGGACACTTGGGTTGGCCCCAGTGGTGCCTGTCGCTGTGGGTTACACCAAGCACTTGCAGAAATAAACACCAAGCCAAGTGGTGAGATGAGCCCGTGCCAAGTTTGCCTGCTGGGAACAGGTGTGAGGCATCTTTGTCAGGGTGGCACCCTCATTTCTCCTGGTTTGGGTGGAGGTGGTGCCAAGGTGCCCCTACCTGGACCTTTAAGGTCACCGTGGACGCTCTGACTTGCCGGGCCCCAGCGTGCTGGCAACACAAGCGGGAGACCCGTGTCTGGGTGAGAGGAGGCTGGGGCCGACCACCCCACCGCCGCCAGCCAGGAAGAGCTTGGAGCCCCCGCTCTGCTGACTGGGACACTGCCCTGTGACTGTTTCAGTCTAGGTGTCCCATCTGCTGCTCACACTACTGGACCTCCTGGCAATTTCCAGTACAAAACAGCAGGAGTTCAAGAAAGGTTACGACTCGTGTTCTTACTGATTTTTGTGATCTCCTTAGACTGCAGCTCCCAGAGGTTGCACCTTTTCTACCGAAGGAAGCCCCGCAGCCACACGGGACTGCAGGGCACGTGGGAACCCATCTCCACGGGAGGGAAACTGGAAATGTATCCAAGCTCCGTTTTGGGCAAGTGAACACAGGAATTCTGCTAATCAGGGTCCTATGCAGTGGTTCAAATGAAACACGCGTATCATACGTACATCATACATTTTTTTTTTGGAGACAGTCTCGCTCTGTTGCATGGGCTAGAGTGCAGTGGCATCAGCCTAGCTCACAGCAACCTCAAACTCCTGGGCTCAAGTGATCCTCCTGCCTCAGCCTCCCGAGTAGCTGGGACTACAGGCATGCGCCACCATGCCTGGCTAATTCTTTTATTTTCAGTGGAGACAGGGTCTCACTCTTGTTCAGCCTGGTCTCAAACTCCTAACCTCAAGCCATCCTCCCACCTCGGCCTCTCAGAGTGCTAGGATTACAGGCATGAGCCACTGCACACAGCCTATCATACATGTTTTATTGCAATTTTCAAGTATGTGTAAGTGTCGCTGATGACAGATGGTGTTCGGTGAGCATCCTGTCACCCAGCACCCTGGGGATAGCACCGTTGAATCAACAACCAACAGAACTGGAACAGTAGAAACAGGAGTCACTTACACAGGTGGGTTGGTTTTTCTTCTGAGCTGTATTTCCAAAAGTCCAGATGCCTACTATTAAATGCCACTAAATTTCTTTGTGTTTCAAAGTCTGTGAAAATATAATAATGGTATCTTGAAAAATATAAGGTGGTGGAGAGAAAAGCATCAACAATGAGCTCATGTAATCAGGAAGCATGGCAGCATCATTTATATATGTGACAATGCGAGAGAAGCACCAGCTCTGAGCTCATTTAACACATTGACTGCCATGTGAGTTGTATTTAACTCAGGCTAGTTTTGAGCTGAGTGTCATGAAGCAAAACCCTACAGCTGGCTCCTGAAAATCTTACTTATTGATATTCTTATTGTTACTACTAATATTGTAACAATATGCTTCAAATAATATTACAACAATGTTTCAATAATTTTGCAACAATGAATGTTGCAAATAATACTACAATTTGATTCTAAAAACATGGATTGCATTGCATAATAACTCATGCACAGAAAACAGTAAAAATTAACAAACTAGAAAGGATCATTTTGTTTTAATAAAACACCGTGGCTCCAGGGGAAAAAAATTTTTTTTCTAGTATGGCAGTCAAGGTGTCAGTCAGAAAGTGTGGCTGCATGATGTATATATGTGTGTATATAATAACAGGCTAAGTAGAGGCAGTTGGTTTAGTTGGAAGAGAGGTCCAGGTATTCAAGTTTGCTGGAAATAACTTAGGAGACATGGAGTTCAGCCTGTTCACCTCTGGGTTTGATAAGCTCACATCTTCCTGCAGGTAACTTGAGAACTGCCCTGTGTTACCTGTGGGGAGCTGGTTGGCCGCGCTGGGACAGGCTGGGGACCACCTGTGTGTGGGCCTGGGGTCCTGGGCAAGGCTGGCTCTTGGTGCCGCTCCCACAGCCTGTGGAAAAGCCCCAGGCCCCAGAGGCCTCACAGGTCAGGCAGCAGCCCCGGTGGGTGATGGGACTGTCCTCTTCTTCCTGAGCTTGGACACAGCCTCCTCAGGGGCTGGATGGGGCGACCAGTCACACTTAGTTGTTAGGAGGAGTCCCAGGGAAGATGTGGTGTGGCCCGAAGACAGGAGCTGACCATGGAGGCTGCTTTTCTTTCTTTTCTTTTCACTCTTTCTTTCTCTCCCTTTTTTTTTTTTTTTTTTTTTTGGGAGACAGGGTCTTGCTCTGGGCTCAAGTGATCCTTTTGCTTCAGCCTCCTAAGCAGCTGGGACCACACCCTGCTAATGTTTTAAAAAAATATTTTTGTAGAGATGAGGTCTTGCTGTTGCCCAGGCTGGTCTCAAACTTGTGGCCTCAAGTGATGCTCCCATCTTGACCTCCCAAAGTGCTGGGATCACGGGTGTGAGCCAGAACCCAGCCCACGGCGGCGTCTTTACTGTGGGGAGAGCTGGTTATTTATGAGTCCGCTGAAGTGCTCAAACTTCTTTTCTGTCTCTTCGCTGAAGGAGCCGCCTGCAGAGTAGGAATTGGAGAAAGAGATGGTGCAAATCAGAAGCTTGGCCCTCTCCTGAGCAGGGAGTTGGCCCCGGGGCTCTGCTGGGGCCACCTCTGCGACCCCACAGGGGCAGGGACTGGGTGCCAGCCATCTCCAGGAACAGGCACGTAGCAGGTGCCGTGTCATGGCTGAGTGAATGCACATAGTGCCTTTACTTTTTACCTTCACCAAGAGTGAGGGCTGTGACTTTTCCTGCAGAGGAGAAAGCTCTTTCCCTCTCATTCCCCACGTCTCATGATCTAGGGAAACTGTCTTTATTGGAGACCAGAAGTGACAGTGGTTTGCTGGCTTCTAGTTCGTGATAGGGAAACCTGATACACAGAGCCCACAAATTGCTACACCCACATTTTTGAGGCCACGTGCATAATGAGTTAGTGGCCTCGGCTCCAGCCCTTAAATAGCCTTGGGGTCTGCCCTGGGCCGGCCTGGTTCGGTGCCACCCTCCCTCTGTGGCCGGAGCTGGCTGTAAAAGCTCAGTCTCCACCCAGGCCTATTTGTCTACGGCGTCCTCCTGAGCCTGGACATGTGACACTGGCTCTATGCCCCAAGCTCTTTTCCCAAATTAGGAAGCTGCCTCTGGTTTCTCAAGAAAGTAGGGCAGCGCTGGCCTGTTTCCCCGAGGGTGGGCCGACAGCCTCGGGCAGGGAGGGGCAGCCGGGCCTTACCTATGTGGCAGTTGTACATCCAGATTCGGTGGCCGTCGTAGCGGCTCCTGCACTTCATGATGTTGTTGGAGTAATCAGACTCTGCAACCTCGAAGTTGGGGTTAATGACAACCTGGTAGGAGAAGGCAGAGGAAGCTGTTGGTCCCCCGCTTGGCCATCTCCACCCCAGGCCTGGGGCCCTGCAAGACCAGCCTGGTCGCTAGAGCTGGTGACCTCAGGGAAGGGCAGGTGCTGGGATCCAAGAGCCGAGGGAGAGACAGTCCAGACGGGTCTGTGGGTTCTGGCAGAGCCCTTGGGGCAGAGATGAGCTCAGGGAGGCAGAGGGAGTGTGGCCCGGAGGAGGGAGACCTCACGCCCCTCTGTCTTTCTCAGTGTTGAGTCACACATACCCCCCTCCACCAAGGACAGGCCTTCAGAAAGGGGTCACCCCCTCCTGGAGCTCTGGGAGATGCCACAGAGCAAGACGCTGGAAAGGCATAGAAGGGTGAAGGTGCCGAGATGGGTGGGGAGCAGGGAGATGGGACGAGTCCCAGATGCATGACTGCGGACACGTCTCTTCCTCTCTCTGGGCCTTGGCCGGCTCTGCAGAGCAGTGGGTTGGGCTAGGCCATCGAGCCCCTGCCTGCCCTGTGGGTCCAGGGCCTGTGCTGGGGCTGGTGGTGGAGACTGGCCCCCGCCCCCCGTCCCTCCACGTCTCCCCAGCTCAGCGGACATAGACCAGAGAGCAGGAATGGGAAGGGCTGTCATTCCGAGGGCGGGCTGTGACAAGCCAGAAAAGGGGAGACCTGGGGTGAGGAACTGAGGAGAAAAGAGCAAGAGGAGGGTGGTGGAGGGTCAAGGGACAAAAGCTGTGCCTGGCACAGTGGATGAAGGTGCACAGGACTCGAGGGTCCTGCCATATTGGAGGGCTGTGACCCCAGCGGGCAGGTTTCTCGCTAAGGAACATTCTCTAGATTTGGGGCCCCAGAAGGGCCAGGACATGACCCTTAACAGACTGCTGGGACTGCCCAAAGGGATGCAGTGGAAACCAAGGCCAGCACGGCACCCACCCATGTCACGGCCCGGGGGGGACCTCTCTGTCCTGCACGCCGGTGCTGCATCCAGCGGCTCCCCAGGCCGGGACTTTCTATGCCTGATGCTCCGTGTTGGTCCCAAGGGACATTTTCTTTTTCATGAATCCCTATTACTATGCCCCTAATCAGTCCATTTGCTAAGTGCATAGTTTGGGGATCTACAACACTAAATACAGAGCTGATGTGCCCGGGTCCGCCTGCCTGTGACATGAGCACAGTAGCGATGCCCCTTCCTTGGTGAAGAAATGAGACGAATCATTTGCCAGGTCTGGGCAATCAATAGCAGTCATTAAATAGACGGCATCTGTCAGAATACATGACGGTACGCAGTCACCTGGCAGAGTGACAGCAAACCTCAAAGCCACACCGACAGGCGCCCCGCTGGATATGTGCACGTAGCCACAGACAATCATATTTTAAGTAAACAGCGCTCTGCTCCTTGGCCGGGCCTCTCCTCGCCTGCGGCTCTGGGCTCGTGGGTGGAAAGTGCTTGGCTGTCTGACTCCAGCCTCGGAAACTGCCCTGGAAACCTCTCAAAGCCCCTCTGTGGTCACCTCTCTGCAGGTGTTGTTTCTGTGAGGGCCGTCTGTCGGCCCTGGGCTGGCGGGATGCCCCCTCAGGAACGCTTTCAAGGCAGAATGACACATTGCTGGTCATTCGCTTTGCCGCCCCGCAGGGCCGGCTGGAACCGAGACGGGTGGAGTCGTGGGAGGGAAAGAGCGGTGGACGGAGCTTCTGTAGGCGACAGGCACCAGAGGGAGGCACTGGGATACAGCCACGTCTGCCCCACCGGCGAGGGGCCTGGTCAGAGCTTAGGGCTCTTTGCAGGGAAGTGGGAGGCCAAGGCCCCTGGTTCCTCCTCAGGGCTGGCCTTCCACCTGGGCAGAGTCCCCACAAAACAGTGCCCTGGCCGGGCTGTATCCAGTGGTTGACAATCTACTATTATAGATTCATTTCTTTGCATTGAGAATGGCCCCTCTGCAGATCTTCTTTCATGAGGCAGATGTTTCCGGGAGAGGGAAGTCACATGCACTTGAGAGGCTGCTTTCTGCCTTGACAGCAGGGGCCGAGGCAGGGTTAGGGCACTGGGACGGAGGGGAGGGTATCTCAGTAGGACGTGAGGGTTAGAGTCTGGGGGACAGATCCCGGCCTGAAGACGCATTTTCGTTGGCAAGCACCAGGCGCTGACTACATCTGATTCAAGTGTCTCAGGCATCTCTGGTTCCCCCAGGCCCTGCACGTGCCCTTTTCCCCAAGCCCTCAGGCTTTCCATGCTTGGGTTACCCAAGGACTTTGATGGCCTCTGGGTGTTGGTCACACCCTGCACTTTAGACAGCCTGGCCTGCACACAGCCTCCCTTCCTGCCCCCGAGCAAGGCTGGAACCCTTTCCCGCCGGGCTCACCTGGAACAGGTAATCTCCAGGGGGTACATCGGTAATGTCGATCCACTGGCAGTCGATGTCATGGCGGTACATGTCCCAGCAGCCCATGGTGATGCCCTGCTCGCCAAAGTTGGCACACTCATAGCTCTTCTGGATGTCTGCAGGCAGGGCAGAGAGGGACCCGTCACCAGGCACACATGGCCCGTGGCTGCACCTCTCTTCCTGGCCCCAATCCCCCACCATGTGGGCTCAGGGTCCCTCCCCCACTCTGTGGGTTTCTGATCTGTTCTCATTTCTGTGAACCTCCCACTCAATTCCCTCCCACATCCCACCCCTCCCTTCAGGCTGGGCTCAAGGACCCCTCCTCCACGAAGCCCTCCCTGGCCACTTTGGTTCACTCTGGCCTTTCTGTGAAACCCTCAGCCTATGGGTGGATGGCATGTTCGTCAGGGAAATCTCTGGGATTCACTGTTGAGCTTAATGTGGGGGTCGTCTTGTCTGTCCCCACTTGAGTGTCAGTGATGAGAGCGCAGGTGCAGGTATGGATGCCTCTCTGACCCTTACGTGTTGTCTGCACGTGACGGTGCTCAAAACCTGTTTTCTGGGAGAGTTCCCGTCATGCCGGTGGCAGACTGGTTCAATGAGTATCGAATGACACACTGTCTTTGAAGAGGCTGCCATGTCTGGGCGCTACTCTAGGCAGCAGGTAGAATGGGAAGAACTGACATGTTTCCCCATGAAGAGCCTCGAGGGGGCAGGTGTGGCGACCTAGGGACAGGAGCAGAGTGCTGCCCCTGGCTGGGGGAGGCAGGGGGACCTCAGAGGGGGTTGTTTGAGCTTGGACTTGAAGGCTGAAAGCCTGGTGGGGTGGGGATGCTTGGTGCTGGGGCACACAGGAAGAAAGGTTTATGGCAGCCAGAGTGGGCACGTGGATCCAGGCCCAAAGGTCTGGACCTTGCCCGGGAGGCCCTGGGGACCTACCAGTGCCCATTGGCACAGATATGGGGGGTCCAGGTGCCTTTGGAGCCAGGTCCTGCCCATGCTCCTTAGCACCACGCTGCAGCCAAAGGCCCAGGGTGGAGAAAGGCAGCAGGGGTGAGGGTGACACAGGGTCCAGTGTCCGGCCTGAGCTCCTGCCGAGTGGCTGTGGGGGTGGGAGCATTCAGGACCCCCAGAAAACCCCACCTGCCCCCACATAAAGGTACCTCCTTCACATTCTGTGTCCTCCAAGCAGAAGCTGGCCTTGTGGCCCTCTGCTACCTTGGTGCCATTGAGGTTCAGCAGGTCATAGTGGGTGAACACCTCCATGCTGTGGTAGTGCCTGTGAGTCAGAGAGGGGCCAGGAGGTCAGTTTCTGGGGCAGCTGCTGCCTGCGAGCAGAGGCCCAGCTGGCGACCTGGCTTTGGGAATGCCTCACAGCACAGTCCACGGGGTAGCTGGGCTGGGCGACACATGGGTGACAGGGGCACAGGAAGGAAGACAGAAGAGCGAGCCAGGAATTGTGGTGCTTCAGAGAGAGCCTGAGGGCTCTGGAGTCAACAACCCAGCGGCCTTGCCGAGCCTCGGTCCTCACGTCAGCTAAAGGGGGTCACAGTGTGCGGCTCACGCTCGGCACAGCCCGCCACAGGCTGCACTCTGTCACATACGCTATCAGTTTTAACAAGCAGGGGCCCTCTTGAGCACTCAACCGGCTCTCACAGCCCATTCCTTTTCGGTGCACGTTCTCTAGACTGAGAAGAAATCCCATTTTGATGTCTTTTGAAAACTTTTGAAAGTAGGAATATGGTAGGGAGGGAAAGAACAAAAGAGGGGAGGGTAGTGAGTCAGGGGAGAGGTGGCAAAGAACAGGCACTAAGAAGTAGGACGTGTGTCCTACGTGGGACATGCTCGTGCCCAGTGACACGAGTGCTTCGGACCAGGAGGCGCGGGCCTGCGGCCCTGCATGGGGCCATGGGGACGTCAGTTGCAGCAATCTGGGCTCCTTGCATGGAGCAGATGAAACAAGGAGGGGAAGGAAGACAGCTGTGGGGGCCTGTGGGAAGGGGGCAGGGGGAAAGCTTGTCCCCTGGGCCGACAGTTTACATGACGACTTCCCTCTGTCCACTTGGGAGTGATCGAGAACAGATGCGGTGTGTTGGAAAGTGACGTGCTTGGTTCAGAAGAAACAAGGGAGACATGGCTGCCGCGTGCTGCCGGAGCCTTCCTGACGCCCTCGCTGCCCGGCTGTCACCATCCCGACCCCAACACACAACAGTGCATCATTGCACACACTTGCAACTATGCCCATACGCCTGTCTCTGCCATTACAGGGACATTTGGAAAATGGGGACTAAGGACTGAGGTGCCCAGGCATGGGGAGCAGAGTTACTCGCTTCCTCTGACCTGAGGGAGGGATGACCTTACCTACTCTCTGGGCTGGCGTCAGGACTGAATGAGGTAACTGTTGTAAAATACCCAGCACGAGGCCGGTAACAGGTAAGCACCCAGCACCTGTCGGCTTCTCATGGTTCCTCCTACTGTAGCTGCATCGCCATTGCCACCTTGTCACTCCCTGTCACTCCTGTCACTGCAGGCCAACAGGGGCTGGCCTCAGGTTCCCTCTGCCATGTAAGGACAGAGGAGGGCAGACGGGAATGAAAAGGGTGGGTTTTCTGAGAGGAAATGGGAGGCTCCTTTTCCCTTCCTCCTGCGTTTGCTTGTGCTAAAAATAACGTCCGGAGTTGCTACGTCGGTCTTCCCTGGTCACTCTCGCTCCGGGCACGGCGGTGCTGAGCTGGGGGCCCACGGAGAACATGCACAAGGACGCGTTCTGTGGCGGCTGCAGCGATGACTTTGAAAGAGTCTATTTTGGCTTCCTGAGGGAGCAGGATGAGACATGAGGTCTGACTCACTGCCTAAAAAATGTCTGCGTCGCTCAGAGAGGGGCTTATGTGCCCATGTTTACTGGGCTGGAAAGACTGAGGAGAAGGAGTTTATGTTCCGTTGTCTAAACAGAATTCAGACGGAGTCCACAGACGGACTCTTGTAAGGCTGACCCCGCCGGCCCGCTCCGCGGCTTCCTGCAGACTTGATTTAAGAGGCTTCCCCAGCTGCAGTTTCTCCCCTGCAGACACTCGGCAGGGAGCGCTGGTTTCGCAGCCTCCCAGCAAGGGCTGGCTCTGTCCTGGAGCATCTCTGTTTTACCTGTCGGCGTACGTGGGCATCCCCACCCCCGGGCCATGTCACCCTGCCAGCTGCCTGGAGGTACAATCTAGAACACTCCCCACTATTCCGCCCTACTCCCAGGAAACACAGAGCGGGACACGGGGCAGGTGGAGGGCGAGGAAGGCTCTCATCCTCTTTCCAGGTTGAGCTGCCAAGACCCTTGGACCTCTAGGAGGGGCCTGATCCCTGGGGTGGAGATAGGGACACGCAGACTTGGAAGGAAATTCCAGAACTCCAAGAGAGGGAACAGCCTGATGCTTGATGGAGGTCATTGCCGTCTGGACAAAAGGAAGGACAGCCTTCCACGTCACACTCCAGAGCTCAGTGTTTGAAGACGTGGAACTAGTTGGGGCAGGAGGTGTTGGATGAATGAATACATGGATGACTCATAAAGCTGGTTCAGATAAAGGCGGGAGGTTCGACTACATTCTTTGCTATTCTAGGTCGTTGGTGGCCCCAGTAAAACTCTATCAGAGCCTCGGTGCAGATGTTTGCACTCTGCGACTCTTCCCAGGCCAGCCATGTGCCTTGGCACCTCCGGAACGGACAGTCCTGGTGGTTCCCTCCCACGGTTGGGGCGACGCTCCTGTCCTCATCTCATGAACACGGAGGGTGTTTCCCAGTCCCAGGAGGTGCTGCCACAAAGGCAGGGGCCCTTCTGCTCGTCCCACCTCGCCATCCCCATGTGCCAGGTAGCCCCACAGGTGTGATGAGGGCCTGAGACTGGCTCCTAGAGGCCACGTCACCTTTGAGGACTTTGTCCCTCTGTGGGGGAGGCAGGGCGCAGTGAACAGAAGTGTCCCCTTTGCAGCAAAGCCACCTGTGACTCAGAGGGCTGGCACCTGTGCTGGAGGAACACACGCTGAGCCAGCTCGTCCTTCCCTCTTCTCCCTCCCAAACCATTGACGGGAACATCTGCAGGCAAAGACACAAAACAGACCACAGGAAAATGGGGGCAGTCTGAGTTTCCAGGGCTCCAGATCAGAAGAACACTTCCAGGATGTTACCATGGGATTATTCTTAGAGACCAATTCCTTGGAGAGTAAGTATACGGTGCAGAGACTCCTGCCAGGTAACCCTGGGCGGGCCGCCATATGCAGGGCTGGGATGCAATTACTGTCCACTTATATACCCATAGGCAGCAGCAGCCCCCGATGCCCAGGCCTCCCACCCACATGTTCCCTGAAGGAGACCAGGCACCGAGACTGTCATGACTTTAGCTCTCCCCTCTCAGTTCCACCCTGGAGAACACTGACATGCTTCTATACAGAGACCAGAAATTCTTTGGCTAATTGGCAAAGAGTGCAAGCTTTGGAATCAGACAGCCCCGAGCTGGGACCCTTGCTCTCTGCTTCATCTTGAGCAAGAGACGTAACTTCGCGCCTCTGTTTTCATACCTATGAAAATGAGGAATCAGGGGGCCTGGCCCTTAAAAGGGGACCAGTACACGATAGTCCTTCTCTCCCATCGGTGATCACCACATAGAGCTGGGAGGCAGCCTCAGCCTCATGTAGACAAGGGCTTCCCATTCTCCAGTGTGTACACGGTCACCTGGGAGTCCTGTTAAACCCAGATTCTGACACGTGGGTCTGTGATGGGTCCTGGGACTCAGCATTTCCAAGATTCTCAGGTGGTGGCAGATACTGCTGGTCCAGGGACCTCCCCTCGAGAATCAGGGCTCTAGTGCAAAGGCTTTGTTTCGTAGACGAGATGTCTGGGCATCGAGAAGGGCAATGACAAGGCCAAAGTCTGGAGCCCTCAAGGGGCTTCCTGCTGTGTTGGGTGGCCGAGGCCTCCCTCCCTCGCTAGTCAGTAGTGCGCTTGATCCCGTTCCCTCTACCTGCCCAGCTCGGATCTGAGCAGGGAAATCCCTGGACAAGCAGGTTCTGGAGTAGATTAAGAGCCAATGTGAAAAAAGAAATAACGAGAGAAAAGAAAGAAAGACAGAGAGAGAGAAAGAAAGAAAGAAAGAAAGAAAGAAAGAAAGAAAGAAAGAAAGAAAGAAAGACAAGGCAGGAGGAAGAACAGGTGGCTTCTGTGGGCCCCAGCGAGGGCTGGCTGTAGGATTTCACCCTATTCTGTTCTCGCCTGGGATTTATAGCACTGCAGACAAAGAGAGCTGAAAGGGACATCCCAGGCGATATGGCCCAGCTGGCCTGACATCATGCAGCTGGTAGGAGGCTTGCCTGGGTTTAGAGACCAAGTCTAGTGACACCTGGGCCTAGAACTCTCGCCTCCACACCCACTGTCTTCCTAGAGATATTAAAAGTGTCCACCAGTATGTGAAATACATTTCTAGAGCTCATTTCTGGAGCTCAGAGTCCAACGATGCAGAGCGCAGAGCACCCTGCAGCGCACAGGCCTGCCGTGTGCACGCGTGGAAACCACGACTGACGGGCAAGGAAGAGGGCGCGGCCACTCAAACATCTCATCCTGCAGATGTCAGCCGAGCAGCTTGGCAGGGAGGGAGGAGAGAGCCCACCTGTGGCAGTCGTGCCAGATCCATGCGTGGCGGCCCTTCTTGGGCCGGAAGTCAGCCTGGCCGTTGTTGTGGATCTGGGAGGAGAAGCGCAGGAGCCGGCGGTAGCCCGTGGTGGGGTCAGTCTTGGCCGCCGAGGCCGAGAGGCAGTTCTCCTCCATGGCACACTGGAGCATGAACATGGGCCGGTCCTCCAGGTAGGTGGTCTGCTGCACTATCTCGGCGTTGAGCACCAGGTCAGGCGCGGCTGGGGAGGAGGACACCGTGGTTACCAAGACAAGAGACCCCTCCCTGAGGGTTCCACTGCTGACTCCTGAGCTGGGACAAACCCCTACCCCCACCTGCCATTGCCTTCTGGAATGGGCACAAGGACTCCCCAAGGTTACCTGCCTCGTTTAAGAAGACCCCAAATTATTGTTGCCCTCTGCTAAGAGTTCTCTTTGGCATCCCTTTGGTTATCAGGTTACAAGGGCAAGATGTTGATAAGTGTTGAATCTGGGTGATGGGCACATGAGGGTTCATTATATTACTCTACTTCCAAGTGGTTTTAAATTTTCCATAATACAAAGCATGAAACAATAATGATGTGATTGTGCTACAGAGAGAAAATGCTGCTAATCACTTGGTCTGATTTTTCTGGGAATGACATATTTTCCAATGTGTATAATGTTATGTGCAGATTTATAGTCTGCTGATATACTCTTCCCTTTAAAATACATCTTGACATATTTCCATGTTAATATATATCCATTACAACATTCATTTCATGATCACATAATATTTAATTCGTAACCCTATCTATCTCATATTTTTAGATACATTGGTTGTTTTGAATTTTTCAGTTAAAAGCTATGCTAAACATCCTGTAGTAAATCTATGCATATAACTTTAACATATTTCTGTAAGTGAACTCTCTGGGAGAAAGCATCGCCTATTTTTGAGGCTGACGTGTATTGCCAAATTGCCTTCGGTTTCCATCCGTATACACTGCTGTCCCCAGGTGCCTGTCTTCTAAAAAAAGCTTAATTAGTGCACTGCACATAGCAGGTGTTAAAAGAATGACTGATGGCTACAATCTAGTTAACTAAACAATTGTATTAGGAAGCTTAGCTTCTTTGCAAATGGATTCACTGTCAATTTCCCCTTAAAAGTGAGCTTTCGGGGAGCATTTCTAAGTACACTTCAATTCAGAAAAATGTCACCCATGAATTATTTACGAGAATCTGCCATCTTTTATTTTGACAAGTTGCTTGTAAATTTCTCTAGCCAGTGTAGTCTGTGAGCCTTGCGTCCCTCAAGTTCACCAGCACCTGGGGGGGGGGAAGGGCTGTGTCTCCCCCTCCCGCCACCCCACCCCCCCCAGGTACTGCAGGGTTTCAGTAAACACGGAACTCACTGGCGCCCTCCAGAGAGCAGATCCACCTGCAAGCATTGGGTGTGGACCTGATGGGCGGTGAAAGGGGCAAGAAGATAGGATGGGAGGGTGGGGAGGGCTGTGTCTCCCTGTCCCACCCCCCCCCCCACCAGGCTAAGGCTGCAGGCTTTCAGTAAACATGGAACTCACTGGCGCCCTCTAGAGAGCAGATCCGCCTGCAAGCATTGGGTGTGGAACTGAAGGGCGGTGAAAGGGGCAGGAAGATAGGATGGGGTGGGTAGAGGATGGAAGACATTAATCAGGAGGCTCCCCTTTGCTGACGAGTGTTTCCTCTTGGAGGGTATGCCAGATGCAGCATTCCTCAGCCCTGAGTGTTCTGGGCACATTTATTTTTATAATGGTGTTGCATGAGTCTCTTATTAGTTGCTGGCACCCAGCGAGTAGCCCCTCTGCAACCCTCTGAGCTGAGCATGGGCTGTGCTGTTCCTCAGGGAGGCTCGCCTCCTTCCAGTGTGGGAGTGGCCTGAAAGGAGGCTGGACAACTGGAGCCCTGAGCCAGCTCCTTGGTTCTCGAGAGTGTGGTGGGAGTCTTGTGTGGGATTTGAGCAGCGGAGGTGTGAGTGGGAGGTGGCTTTGGCTCTGGCCTGGGGAGGGGGAGCCATTGTGGGGCCACGTGTCCCAGTGGGGACCCCAGAGAGTGGCCTTTGCAGTGATGCAGTGTGCAAGATTGTCATGGATGCAGGCAGTGACAGTGGGAGGGAAGGGCAGGGAGGGAATCAAGAAAATCAGGAGGGACTGGACATGGGGCATGGTAGGAGGAGAGCTATTGAGGCGTGCAGATTTCAGGTGTGCGTAATTGGTTGGATGAAAAAAAGTAATCATAAAGGGTTGCCTGGAGAATTGCTTTCTTTTCCTAAATATTCTAATTTGCATTTAGCCAGACCAGCCAAGACCTATGTTCCTGGTCCAAATGGCTGTTGCGCCCCCCTGCAGACACACTCTGAGTGATGCCTTCAGCCTCAGCTGAGGAACACTGTGAGCAGTAGACCTATGAAACTCATTTTGGAATCTCCTATGAGGATATTAAAAGCATTATTCATCTCCTAATACTCAGTTGTCATAGAAATTCCCTTCAATCTCAGTGCAGTGTCTAGAGTTGTGGGCTTCTCTTGACTCATGGGTTTGTTTCCATCTCATACATACTGTAAATTATATTAATGACCAGTTTTCCCTCTTTTCTTTGGCTGCTAGAAAGCTCACTGTGGAATTAATGACCTGCTCATAGTAAGCATATAGAACTCCATAGTACAGCTTTTTAAAAAATAATTATCCTCTCTTCTGGCTTCATTTGGAGCTGCTACCTTTTTGACAGCACCTATCTTTCATCTGTTTCATCACATCTGTGATGTATGCCCAGAGAAGCTCACATTGGAGGCTGAGCGTCCTGTTTTACAAGGGTTAGAAGATGCCCGTGAGTCTAGCAGGGGTTGGTGGGAGTATGTAACTGTGGAGCTCAGGTTTACTCTGCTCCCTCATCCTCTGTGATGGTATAAAATGACAGTGCCTCGTTTATTAAGCACCTGCATACATTCATTGTCACAATGGCGTTCCAATTTCTAGGAACAACAAAATGACTGCAGATCACAGTGGTTAACTAACTTTGCCAAGTTCAGATAATAAGGCAGGGTCTGGTCCCAAGTTCTCTAGCCAGTTCCACGCATGGGTTTATAAGGCCAGCATGGGGACAGCGGGGCTTGGGCTCGGGAGGACAAGTTGCCACAGGCTGGTCCTCTCTATCTCGGTGTGCAAGGGAGCCTTCAGGATCTGGGTCATTCCAAATTCTGGCTGGGGTCCCCTTCCATATGCCTAATCTCTCTAGGACTCCTGGGAGTCACCAGGCAGCTAAGTTACCTCCAGGGTCTGAAAACATGAAATGACCTACAGAGGAGGTGGAAAGAAGGAAGATGTTCTCCTCATTTAACCTGAACGAACAGGAGCCCCCAGTTGGTGATCTGCCCCAGGTCACTGAAATAGTCGGCAGTGGCCCTGCGATTTGAACCCATGGCTACCAGACACCCAAGTCCCTCCCTCAGGTGTTCCTCTCCTCTATGTCATGGCAAGGATCTGCAGTTGGGGTACAACCCCCAGGAGCTCTCACTTTCTGAGCAGGCGACTCCTGCCCCGTACTGCACCCCGCCCTGGGGGCAGGTCACGTACTCCTCGTCATCGTGGTGGCAGTGCGCCAGGGACAGCTCCGTTCCCGAGCACTTTACTCCACTCATGACCACTTTGTTGTCGAAGACATTTCCGTGCCAATACCAGGTCTCCTGGATGAATCAACAAAAGAAACGGCCAGTGTGTCACCTCGAATTTCACTTTCTCATATTCTATCCACTTGCAGCCTCACAACAGCCCCCAGGTTTTCAAAAATCTCATTTTTCACAGGGAGACAGCAGAGGCACAGAGAGCCACTTACCCAAGCCACACAGTTGGTTGGTGGCAGAGCGAGTGAGGATCCAGGTCTCCTGATCCTAGCACTTGAGTTCCATCACTCTCCCCCTCAGGAGAGGGGTTGAATAAAACATCTTTTACTCAATGAGCAAAGGTTGCAGTAAAACATTTGTGCAATGGTGCATGTCAGGAATGGCACGTGCCTGCAACTCCCGGTGCCCACTCCCGACCCCAGAGCCAGGACAGACATTGCTAATCAATCATACCACTCTCTCCTCTAAGCCAAAATGCGATCTCTGAAGACAAGACCAATTGATGGGCATCGGCAAATGTCAATAATTAGTTAGATTTGTCATAAAGACTAACTTCTGGATTTAGAATTTTCCCTGGTTTAAAAAGCAATTAATAGAGTAGTTCTGCAAAGAGGCTGAGGATACCCCGGGTTTATGATGCTGAGATTTACTGGGCCCCATTGCTCTCTGGGGCTTTAAAGTACTGTTAGGATGTACTCTCACATTTCAGACAAGTTCCCAGCAGGGAAAAATGAGGAACTGAAGGGGATAGTCAGGCGCAGAGCTGGGATGGAGACACAAAGGCCTGTGTTCCTGAGGTCTCTTGGGCTTGAAGTCTGAAGCAGGGTTAGGGTTCAGGGCAGTCTTCTCTGGGTCCTCAGAGAGAGACAGACCACCAAGACAGGAAGGGCCTTGGAAGTATCACATCTGAACTCTCCCGTGATGGCTAATTTTACATGTCAACCTGGCTAGGCCACAGTACACAGATGTTTGGTCAAATACTATTCTAGATGTTTCTGTGTAGTAGTTTTAGATGAGATTAACATTTAAATCAGTAGACTTTGAGTAAAGCAGATTACCCTCTATACTGTGGGGGCGTCATCCCATCAGCTGAAGATCTTAAGAGGTCAAAAGACTGAGGTCCCCAAGGAAAAGGGAATTCTGACAGCAGACTGCCTCAGCTGGGAGTTGCACACTAGTGCCTCCCTGGTCTCCGCCTGCTGGTCTACCCTACAGATTTCAGACTTGCCGGACTCCATAATCACGTGAACCCATTCCTTAAAATAAGCCTCCTTCCCTACACACACACGCTCATACATTCTACTGGCTCTGTTTCTCCAGAGAACCTGACCAATAACCCCCTCATTCTCCAGATGAGAAAACTGGGGCCTTAACAAGAGACAGGGCTTGGAGTCGGTGGCAGATTTGGGACTGAGGTCAGGCCCAGGCCTGTCTCACGACCCCAGGTGAGGCCTAGGTGTCTTAGGAATGAGTTGATGGGAAACAAAAGTCGCTGGACAGTGGCTCTGTTGAAATGTGGCCGTTTTCCCACTCTCCTTTGAGAACTGCCAGTTTCTGTGCCCTGGCTTGTCGGGAACATTATCAGCAGAAACACAGCACTGCCCTGGGGAGCTGAGCCCCCAGAGGGCGTGGGCAACTGTGTCAGAGAACTGTCCCTTCTGGGTGCTGGGATGACGAGCCACAGGGCAGGGACTGGGGCAGCTGCTCAGGGCTCAGCATCTCCTGTCAGAGCCACCTGGGCCCCGGCCAGCCCGTGGGGGCAGGCTCAGCCAGGACACTGGCATCCTCCTCTTCCCTCCCTAAGAAGCCCCTTTTTAAGGCCCCAAGAAGGGCCACTTGGGAAGGAGAGCTGGAGTCACAGTTAACAAAACAGGATGAGGATCTCAAAGCATTTTCCTGTTGTGTAAATGCTTCATGAAAATGTTTAGAGCCAGGTTACTGAGGACTTACTCCACACCACAGGGAGGACACTGAGGCATGGGAGGGTGGCCGATTTGCCACAGACCATTCATATCACTGGGAGAACGAGGGAGGCTAGGACAACAGCTGGGAAATGTTTTGGTCAGAGTGGGCTTTCATGGGAGCAAGCGAGGGGACGTGGGGGGCTGGGCCTTGGGCTGAGGGGGTCATCACTGCCCTGAGGGACTGAATTGCTTCCTTCTGCAAAAGGCACATCAGGACCCTCCCCGGGACCAGCCGTCAGCTCAGGGTGGACCCCAGCGTGCAGAGGGAGAGCCCCCCACAGAAACACAGCCCAGTCCCTCATTCTGCAGCAGGGAGACATGGGCCAGAGGCCAGAGGCTGCCCAAGGACTCAGGGCTGTAAGGGGCAGGGTGCCGTTTCCTGCCTCTGGGTCCAGTGCTCTTTGCCCCGTCCCTCCTGTTCGGCGGGGGAAGGTTTGAAGCAGAGGGGTGCGGATGGCAGGTGGGCACGTCAGAGCGCACGGGGGCGGGGCGGAGGCAGGTCTTCGGCCAGGGCTTCTCACCTGGAAGGCATTGCTGGCGAAGCCCAGGCCCAGCTGCCGGCACACCACCATGGCCTCCACGATGCCCCAGTTCTCGCCGCACACCGTCCCCCATACGAGGGACCCGTTCCTCTCCACCAGCACCTCCACCCGGCCCTCGTAGGGATTGCGGCCTCCACTCAGGCGCACCTGTGGAGAAGAAGGCATGGTCACCAAGGGGGACAGAGGGGAGCTTCTCCACCATACTGCCATCGGCCCCAATTTCCCCAACCCCGAAGCCAGGTGGTCCTGACCAGGACACGCTCAGACTCGGCAGCATCTGAGATAGACCCCTGTGTGGGGGCGGCGGGGCCAGCTTGGTCTTCAGTGAGGTCCCCACCCCAGGCTTCCTGGGGCCCTAGAGGCCTCAGCAGCTGGGGGCCCACTGACCCCCACGGAGCACCATGGCAGACACTGATGCTGCTCCCAGGAGCTATTGGTGGGGGCTGCTCTTCCAACCAGGCACCTGGAAGGATGTGCTCAAGGGGCCTTGAAGTGTCACAGTTCTCTGAGACCCCTCCCCGGCCCCTTTCTCCTCGCCACAGTGCCTGCCTGGCTGGGTCCAGCTCTTGCTCTCAGCTTGTCCTGAGGCTCCCAGCTGAGACCCTCCCAGCTGCCTGTTTGATATTTCTACTTGGCATCTGGGAGGAGATCCCAAATCCGAACTTGTCATCTTTTCTCTCTCCCATAAATGACTGGGCATGGCTATGTTTGTTCCAATAAAACTTTATTTACAAAGACAGGCCTAAGGGATAGATTTGGCCTGCAGGCTGTAGCTTGCTGGGGTCCTGAATCTATCCTGTTATTCAAGCCAGAAATGGAGGAACGACCCTCGACACCCCGTCCTCTTCCCTCCAGTCCTCCCCATGCTCCCTGGCCTCTTGCCTGGGCCTCCTGCCGTTACAGATCCATTCTCTACTCAGAGGCCAGAGTCATGTTTTAGAGACATCTGCTCATGCTATCTTCCCACTTGCCTGCAGTTTCCATGGCTGCCTGACTTTCTCGGCTGTGTCACATGGTAAGCGACACATTTCACGGTGGAGCCCACTGCACACACGTGCCCTTCGGCCTGGCTGCTCCCTGTTCCTCTTTCAGACTCCACACCAGTGAGACCTCCCTCCGACCGGGTTCAGCGCCTAGCTATGCACCCTGCCACTCCCTACAGGTCTCCTTCCCAACATCCGTGGCAATTCTAATCAAGCTAATTTACAAGTAGTTTAACATCGGTCCCCAGTGTCGGCACCTGGGACAGAGAGCTCCCTTCCCCACCCCTGACATCTGCCACTGCCTCACAAAAACTGACTTCGCTTTGTCACCCCAGGTCAGTGGAAGATGAGGGTGGAGGAGCCTGGAGGACCCTCGTTCTCATGGTGGCTAAGTCTGTGTGACGGCTCCTGTCTCTAGGTCTCTCTCCCCTTGTCCGCTGCCACCTGTGTGGTCCTCCCCCGAGTTGGCTGGCTGTGGAGCAGTGTCCTTGTCCTAGGTCCTGAAGCCAAGGCAAGTCCCAGATGCTCTGGCTGCATGCAGAATGTGGCTGGCTGCCACAGTGACTCTGGGGCCAGGAAGACATGGTCACCAAGGGCACTTGCCAAGGCTCCATGATGGTGCCGTGGTTCTCCAAGGTTGACCAGGCCTGGAGAGGCCTGCGTGACAGGGAGCAGGCTTCAATTGTTCTAGAAATCATCTGGGCACTTCATGCATGGTGATGGATTGGGGGTGGGGGGTTTCTTATTTTCTAGAGAAGACCAGAATGCACAGAGTGGCTGGCCGTGAGGCTCAAACTTGGCATAAGACACGTCTCACCATTCCCAGGGGCCCAACCCAGGCACCAGCATCACCCAGCTTCCTGATGAAGGTGGTCTGACCTCGCCAGTGACAATGGAATCCCAAGAGGCCTGGGGTCAGCGGGAGCCTCTGGCCTCACCCGTCCACCTCGCCACCCAATGAGGGTACCTGGGAAGGTCAATCCTTACAGTCTCTTAAAATAGCCTGGCCTTTCCTTTTTCCTGTTCCTTTGGTCCTTGGTGGCAGCAGTGTGGGGTTTTAGAGACGGGAGGTGTAGGGAGCTCAATTTTTCTGAGCACAGACAGACAAACAGACAAAACAGCATCTCCAGCCAGGGGAGGGCGGCAAGGCTGTGGGTGTTTTGATAATGTGTGGCTGGCTGCCCGTACCTATTTCTGGAGGGGTGGGGCAGAGGAGAGGTAACACGACCCAGATGTTGGCACGGAAGTGGGGAGGGGCCTTTCCAACTCACATTCCACACAAGGGCTCCGGCCTGGCAACCTCCAGGCTGAGGTTCAGAGGTGAACTGGAGGCCATCGAGGGTGTGGCCTTGGATGGATTAGCTCACCGCAAACCCACCTGCCACTCCCAGGCCTACCGCCTCAGCACCTCTCCCTATGAGGAAGGAAATGAGGCTTGGCTGGGAGAGTAAGACCACTCGGTTTCAAGTCTGCCACCTTTACGGGCCACTCAGGAGAAAAGCCCAGCTCTGACGACCCAGGTCAGGGGGACCCTCACCTATTTCAGGGGAGACTGAAGACTCCTTCAGGGGATTAATTAGCTAATCAACCAGTGAGTGAGTGTCATGGACTGAACTGTGTCCCCCTCCCCAATCTCTAAGTTGAAGCCCTAACCCTGCTGCCGCTATATTTGGAGCTAAGGCCTTCAAAGAGGTGATCCGGGTCAGACGAGATCGGAAGGGGGGCCCTAATCTAATCTGATCTTGGTGTCCTCTATTAAATAGAGGAAGACACCAGGATGCACATGCACAGAGGAGAGATCGTGTGAGGACACAGCAGCACAGTGGTGGCTGCCGCAAGCCTGGGAGAAACCCACCCTGCCGCCACCTTCATCTTGGACTTCCATCCTCTAGAACCTCGAGGAAGCAAATTTCTCCCGCCTAAGCCACCCAGGCTGTGGCATGTAGTTAAGGGACCAAGTCTTGGTGCTGCCCAGTGCTGCTGCCGATACCCTCTGCAGCCCCACGCACCACGCACAAGCTGGCCACCACCACCACAGGACAACTGGTGCAGCCCCACAGGAGTGCCTTTCATGGGTGGCTTTCCCCATTTCCTTCCTGGGGAATAGAGTCCACAAATCCAGATGTAAAAGCTCTCCCATCCTATGCTTGAGCACATTGAACACCTCCCGGAGCCTGGAGCCCCGGGGAAGGGCGAAGGTGGTTTGTGTTGGGAGGGTGGCATTTCTGCGGCGTGACCGGGTGCCTGGCCTGGCTCAGCTCCACTGACCATAAAACAGTTCTGGGAAACATCACTTTCTTTGGCCGAGGTATTTCATTCAGTTCAACTTGAATCTGTCGGAAGCGAAGAGTCCCCAGCGTACTGGGGCTCATGGCGTCACAGCAAAGGCACAGCTCAGCTGAGTGCCGCTGGGGGACGAATCGCACGAGACATACTGCGGCCGACTGGTTCAGTGGCGCCTCTGGCTTGCTGGTGCCACGGTCAAGAACTGCTGTCAGAGCAGGGGCCCGGTGGGGGGCCAACCTGAACCCTATGTGTCCTCATTTGCTCATTTAAAAACAAGCCTGCAGCGTGCCAGCCCTGTGCTGGATGTCGCACAGATTCGACAAAATTCGTGGCACAGGGAAGAGCATTCAGTAGGAGCATTAAGCATTTATTGGGCCTGTGTGTAGGACTTGACAGACCTCACACACAGCAAGAAGACTTCGTCTTGTTGGCTGTCCCTGTGGGCAAGGTCACCCCAGCCAGGACACACGGTGTGGGCTTTTAGATCCCCTGTCTCAGGGAGGGAGGGGTGCCTCTATGGTCTTAATGCTGGTAAGATTTCCTTCTCCTTCCCTCTGGTTACCGAACACTCCTGTATTGTGCTCACGTCTGCATTCCTCTGGGAAAGGGTCCGCACACCCCCAACCCAGGTCCCTGTGTCACAGGTACTACAGACTTAGCATCCCCCACGGAAATGACCGAGTTGCCATCACAACGTATGTCCAGTCCCAGAGCAGGGCACAGCACACAGCGAGTACCCAACATCTGCCACCTAGGAGGGTGGCACTTACATGGATGTGTCTTCACTGGGCACATTTGCAAATGCCATCATTGGTGACAGTGCCATCAGCATGCACACACTCTCTGAGTCCCTCTCAGAGCACCCTAATATCCTCTCTAGGCTCCTTCGGAGTGAGGCCGGCTGGTCTGCACTTCCTGGGCCCTCAGCGCCAGTCCCCTCCAGGCGTCCGGACTCACCTTTTTCTGAAAGCCCATGGCTGGGATGTTACATCTCACGCCAGCGTCTTCCTCGTGGTTGCAGCCCTGAGACTCGGCGTTGAATTTGCAGTCTATGAGGGACTTCTCGTTCCCTGTGCACTCGATCTCGTTCAGGTGGATGGGGCCCATCCCTGGTGGGGGAACAGACACGTGCTATGAAAGCTTCTGAAGGTTTTCTCAAATTGGAAAGAAAGTCCCGGACAATAAGAACATGCCTCTCCCACTCTCAAAACTCTCCCAACCGCCTCTCAAAGTCAGCTTAGTGACCCAGGCCTCTTCCCCCTGAGACCACACTGCTGATTGTCTTGGGGTTCACTTCTCCCATAAGAGCCTAAGTGTGTTACTAACTTGCTGTGTGACCCTGGCCAGATCACTCAGCCTCTCTGAATACTGGTTTTCTTACATAAATAAAGCAGTTGGACTAGAAGATGTCTAAGTTTCCCTCCCCACTTGAATATTCTGTGCCTTTATGAATCTGAAAGGGGTGACCATTGCTCTATCAGTCCGGGTCTTTGCAGGAAACAGCTAGCATAAACAAATTAGACGATCTGAGTTAGGAAAAGGGGGTTATAAAGTAAAGGCAAGGATAGAAATCACAAAGGATAATCTAGTACCGAGGGCTGTTAACACTGGGGCACAGATCCCACCCCTGTGAGTGAGAAGCAGCTAGAACTGACCCAGGAGAGGCAAAGAGCTGTCACCCCTGGTGGGGGACACAGCACCTGTGGGGATTCCGCAGGGCGAATAAACACCGTGGCCCCTTTCCTCTGCCCACCTCCCATTCCCACCAGTGCTCCTTGTTGGCCAAGCATGACCCTGCCTTGGGAGCCCTGGACACTGTGGGCCAGACGGAACGACGACATCCAACAAATGATGGTGACAATGTCAGGAGGCTTCGCTTACAGGCACTGAGAAGGCGAGAGGGAGCCTCCCGCTGCGAGAGAGAGCAGTCAGGCTGCCCCGCTGTCTTTCACTCCAGCTCACGAAGCTAACTCTGATCCGTCCAGTCCGTCAGGAGGGGGGAGGGTCTGGTTCTGCCTGGGAGCTCTGGGGTGTGTGCACTGCCACCTCTGGGCCTCCACTCGGCCACTAATGGGCCTCCACTCGGCCACTAATGGCCCTGCTCTGCTGGTCCTCCCCGTCCTCCTCCTGCTGGGTCCTCACCCTCCACACCCCACACACTCCAAAACCTCCCACCCTTACCATGTCCCCCCCTTTCCCTTTCAGGGTGAACTTGTTGGAAGAGGCACCCATTTTTGTTCTCGGTCCTTCCAGGGCCAGCAGTGGGATCTCTCTAGTCTGTTCTCCGACAGCCCACCCTGTCTCGGGAAAGGGCACCTCTGACCCCCCCGACTCTGTTGTTTTTACCAAAACCCAGAGGTCATCTCTGGGACCACTTCCTCCCTCCGGACAACCAGCCCAACCCCATGTTCTGCTCACTCCCCCCAAATCTGGGTGCTTTCCCCCCATTTTTCCACGACACTACCTATCAGTTCCCACTTGGACTAAGGCGGCAGCCTGGGTCCCCTGCCCTTGTGTGTGTGCCAATCTATTCACCCCACAATGGCCCAGATCTTTAATGCCTATTGAATCACGTCACTGCCTGTCTGAAAACCCTCCCATGGCTTCTCACTGCATGCCGGGAAAAGTGCATGGGACCTACTGTTGCCAGATGGCCCCAGGGCCCTGCGTGGTCAGTCTCTGCCCAGCCCTGCCCGCTCCTCCCACCTCAGCCACACAGGGCTCCTTTGGCTCCTCCGTTGAGCCACGCCGCCCCCTCCGCCTGGACTCTCTCCCTCCCTGCTCCCTGTAGGGACCCCGCCCCAGTCTAGGCTGGGCTCCCTCATGGAAGGGGCTATTTGTGGAATGTCCATCTCCCCCCACTAGGCTGGAGGACCCTGTTTGCACGTTGTAGACAGGAAATGACCACGTGGGGCCTACACGGATGCTGTCGACTTCCTGAGCACCTTTGGAGGGTCAGCCTCCGTGCTAGGTGCTGGGGACCCAAGGTGGGCAAGGCAGGCCCTGCCCTGAGGAGCTCCCAGGCCCTGGGGAGCCAGAACTTACACAAAGACTTGTCAATAGTAAAGGTGACAGTCACAGCAGGTGCTTTGGAGCCCAGAGGAGGGGCCCTCAGCCCTGTGGGGGACTCTGGAGACAGCCAACATGTTGGCTTACTGAGGTCCAAAAATTAACTTCGGAGAGAGCACCGATCCTAACCACTAGACCACTAGGGAAGGTTAAAAATTAACTTCTGGATGAACCTATATGAGGAA
Organism: Mirza zaza; assembly: GCA_008750895.1. NCBI lineage: Eukaryota > Metazoa > Chordata > Mammalia > Primates > Cheirogaleidae > Mirza > Mirza zaza. Next base: position 14,998 of record VSMD01011225.1, on the reverse strand, counting down.
GTTAAGAGCCAAGTTTCTGTTTCCTTGGAAATTCATAAATGATGAAGCTTCCAATTCCTTGGAATTTTATAAAATGGATAAAAACACATCAGTGACGAAGGCTGGAAGTAACCAAGGACTAAGAGTGGAAAGGCTATGAAAAAGTCCAGATCCTAAACAGGGCCCTGGAAGCCAGCCAGGACCACTGCTCGTGGGTCATAGAACCAGGCAGCAACCTGGGGCCCAGTCAGATCAGGAGCTTGTCTGGTGACTGTGAGGAGGATGATGATAACTCTCACTTAATTGAGCACTTACTATGTACTGGATTCTGCCCTAAGCACTTGCTTATATTAACTTATTTAATCATCACAGCAACCCCCCCAAAAATGAGGGACCAAAGATTAAGTGGCCCAATGGGGGAACCAGGATTCAAACCAGGCAGGCTGCCCTAGCACATGACCTTGCTAAGTTTCTGAGGCCCATTCAGGAGAGAAAACCATATATTGGAAAAGAAGGTTTTGCCTGGGAAAGAGCTGGGCTGACCTGGTCCAAATGCCCATGTGCTCCCTCCTCTGGGGAAGCTCTTCCTGTCTCCTGCCTCATGTCTAACAAGCCTGGCTTCAAGGAAAACCTCAACTCTGTCCTCCGAGGTGTGATCTGAATGACCTCACCCCATCCAAACCTACTCGGCATTTACTTTTCACACCTCTTACTCAGTGGGCACTGAGCCGGGCAGTCAGCCTGAGACTGGAGTCAGTCCCATGACTGAAGACTGTGGGCGATGCATCCTTAGGAAGCGATGAAACCTTTCTGAAATCCACTTTCCTCATCCACAGAGGGAAACTGTAATATCTGTTTTGCAGGGTCGGGATTGTGAGGAATGAGACGATGTCAGGTGACCACAGACCCAGTAGGTGGTGGGTATTAAATCAGCATTATTTCTTATCTCTCATCACCTATGTGTTCGTGTACATTACCCCTGAGCCAGGGTGCTGCTTGTTTCTCCCACTTGAAGTGAGCCCCTGCCACGCAGAAACCAGAACCATCCACGCTTCTGAAATCAATAAGTTCTTCCATTCTCAGATCCAGTCCAAAAGCACTCAATCAGTGTTTGTGGATTGTGAGATCACGGCACAGGACAGGACAGCACAGGCTAACCCAAGCGCCTGACGTGGTTGTAAAATTTTAAAGGAGCTGGTCTGTGCTATACAGTAGCCACCAGCCACATGTGTCTAGCGAGCCTTGAAATGCAGCCAGTCCAAACCGAGATGTCTGTAGGTGTAAAATACATGCTGGATTTCAAAGATTGAGTACAAAAAATGCAAACATTCCCATTAATAGCATTTATACTGATTACATGTTGAAATCACAATATTTTGGACATACTGGGAAAATGTATTATTAAAATTAATTTTACCTGTTTCTTTTTTTTTTAATGTGGCTACTAGAAAATGCAAAATGACACATGTGGCTCATGCAGTCTTTCTATTGGACAGCACTGGTCTAGCATTGGAACTTCTTCACCAAGTGCTCATTTAGCTCACCCTACTTATTCAACTGGGATGCATTCATTCATTCATTCATTTCTTCCTTCTTTACAATATGAACATCTCTGGAGCACTTTGTGCTGGGCAGACTCGGCACTGAGGGCACAGATAAAAAGACACAATGGCTTTTGGTCTTGGGGGGCAAATGATGTGCCAACAGGCAGCTGAGCCCCGGTGAGACTGCAGCCAGACAGAACCTCAGGCACCGTTAATCCAGCCACCTCGTTTTACAGTGAAGAACTGAGGCCCAGAAGGTTGCTCAAGGTGACCAAGCAAGTAGGTGGCCCCGTCAGGCCAAGGACTCAGATTGCCTGACACCCAGCCCTTGCCCTTTCCCTCTCCCTGGCTGTGAGTTTGGTCACTTGGTCTGTCAGCGGGAGCCAGGACGGAAGGCCTGACCCTGTCTGCTCTGTGACCCGACAGTGAATGTGTTACTTTTCCCTTCCTGACCACTGCAGTTGGTCCTGCCCAGTATGGCAGAAGGTGGCTGCAGTTCTTTCAAGGACAGCATCAAAAATGCCAAATGCCTCTTTCTCCCAGAGTTCTGTGGGCCCTTGGAAACCTTTGGATGCTCTGGGCAGTGAAATAATTAGGTCACACAGCACACACCCATGATAAATGGAATGTCTATGTCATCGAGGGCTTGTTTATCCCGCAGTGAGTGGTCTTTGTCCTGCAGGCCTTGAGAGGACACAGCCACACGTCAGTCGATCAGTAAAATGGATTTGGGGACCCTGAGGAGCCTGTGACCAGGGGAGGAAGACAGTCCTGTGCCATAATGGAAGCTGCCAGGTGACACTATGTGACACTAATGTCCACCCCTGAGCCCCACACTTCAGTGCACACCCAGGAAGCTTGCACGGATTAGAGAATGGAGGTAGAGAGACATTCTGGTGTCAACAGGACTGGGCCAAGCTGGGTTTAAGGAAGAAGCCCAAATCTAAGAGTTGGAAGACAGGTTTCAGTCTTAGACTGCCACCAACTATTGGGGTGACCTCAGACTTGTTCTCCTGAGCCTCAAATTCTTCATCTGTTGGACTAAGGACCTGAGGTCCTCCCTGGAAGTACCATCTAGGATTCCAGGATTCTCTCTCCAGGCTACTGGAAAGCCAGACTCCTTCCAACCTCAGGAGCCATTTAAGAGCTACCCTGCTGTGGGCTGGGGCATGGGTGTGGGAGAGGAAGAGCCAACCAATGGCACTAGACAGATGAGCTCCACTTCTAGACGTGTGAGAGCTCCAGGCTCTTCAGTTCAACTGGGAGTTAAGTTCAACACAGGATCCTGGAGTCTTGCACAAGGAAACCATTGCATGGGGTATCAGGCCCTGGGCGACTGAGGACTATTATTTCCTCCAGGCTGTGATTGGTGACCTCACCACATTCCTTTCTGTGGGGTGATGGCCCCATGTCTGACAGTGTGGAAACCTCCCCTCCCCACAGGATACACACCCACCCGTCCACAGCCCATTCTCCTCCCCGCCCCCTCCCAGCCACAGCCCATGCTCCCCATGTCCGCAGTGGCCTCCATGCTGGTCTGTGCTGAAAAGATTCCAGGAAATGACTATGGCTTCCCTTGCCCAAACCAAACCACAGTTCTCCAGGGGAGGGCTGGGCTCTCACTGCATTGCAAAGTCTGTTTGGGGCGGAGACTCCTCCTCCTGCAGGGCTTGCAAGTGGGAGAGCTCTTTGTGGGGCTCACTGGGGAAGGGAAGCGATCTATTCTGTGTCTCATGGTCACAACCCTGCTTTCAACAAAGTGACCCGCTTGAAAGCCCCCTGTGCTTCTGTTCTTTGTGCACATGAGAGATTTGTTCAGGACACTTAATGAGAACCAGGCCCTTTCTCAATTAGTGTCTGATGACATCCTATTCCCTCTCTCTGCTGTCAGGCAGAGGGTGTTTGCGGGGTTGCACCAGGATGGAAAAGGAAGATGATATTTGGGTCTGTGTCCAGGGTAGTTTAGCCTCAGATCCTCCCCTGGAGAAAGGGCCTGAGACTCCTGGCTTTCCCTGGGGCAGCAGACAGCACAGGGTTAGGAGCCGGGACACCTATGTTGGAGTATTCATTGGCTGCTACTATGTTGTCCCACCTTGGCCATTTTCTCCCTTCTCTGGGCCTCAGCTTCCAAATCCATAAAAATGAGGATTCAGTGTTCTCTAAGGCCCCTTCCAGCTCTGGCTGTCTGGCGAGAATCCCAGGCTTCTCGCCCCAGCAGCAGCTGCTGAAGGGAGGAGGGACAGCAGAAAGAGCCCTGGGTGCTCACGGCCACCCTCCAGGGCTGGGCTCGCAGTGCTGAGCTCCCTGTGACAAGAGGCCAACAACAGCCTCCTTGTTCCTTACCTTGCCCCAGCCGGGAGCCAGTGATGGCCTCTTTGGCACTCCCAAAGCCCAGCTCTCTGCAGACCACACTGGCTGTCACCAGGTCCCACTTGTCGTCGCAGACGGTTCCCCATTCTCCGTTCTTCAGCACCTCCACGCGGCCCTCCCCGATGCTGGCGCCACCTCGCAGTCGCACCAGGGGTTGCTGAAGAGACACACGGTCCTGCTGAGTGCAGAAGCTGATGCACATTCAGCTGGCATTGTCACTGTGCCCTCGTACCTTCCCCACCGCCCCACCCCAGGCCAGGCACTCGGTCTGGGAGCTGAGCTGTGCTTGCCTGGCACATGTCTGTGGGGTTAGAGGGGGCTCTACTGAGTCAGCTCTGGTGCAAGCTCCCTTTGCAGCCCCCACGTGGAGATTTTGTCCTGGACTGCTGGGAAGCCCACGAGAGGCCCTCAGCACTCATCACCCCAAGCCATGCTTGGCTCAAAGATCCTACATAGCACTTCCCTCCACCCCTCACTCCAGAGCTTCCAGCCTTAGAGCTGCAGAAAGAAACTCCTTCCCCACAAAGCCTGCAGATTCCAAATGGCTCATAACTCTCCCTTGTGTATGCAGAGCGCTGCTGTCTAATGCTGCAGGGAGACCCCACAGCGCTAAGCAGACCACACTGCGGTGGTTCTGCGGGACACAGCAAAGAGAGGAGGGGGGAGCAGACAGGAGAACAGGAGGCCAGGGAGCTGGACAGCCAGCCCTAACATGGCCGTGACTCAGAGGACAGATGCCGTAGGGAGGGGAGCCTCACTCTGGTCTGTCCCAGAGCTAGGTGCACGCCCAGCCACCCCCGGATTCTTCCAAGTCCAAACTGGCTGACTCTTGAGAAGATACAGCCCCACCAGATGTGCAGAGAGGGTGGAAGATTACAGTTTCGATACCCCTAATGCCCACACACGGCCTGGAAGCCTTAATCTCCTTACGGGGAGTGCTGAAGTCCACAGGAGTAAGACCCCAGTGGATCGTGTCTTACAAGATGGGAGCTGGACCACTTGACTCCATTTGTCCATATTCCCAAGTTTGCACCAGTTTTTGTGCATGTCTGCATGCATGTGTGCATATGTGTGTACGTGTGTGTGCAGGCCACATGCATGTGTGTGTGTGTGTGTGTGTGTGTGTGTATGTGTGTGTGTTGGAAGAGGCCCAGAAGCTTGTAAGGCTTTGAGTTGTTGCTGACCTCATTCAACTCCATACCGAGCGAGTGAGGGCGACTGTGCAACTTCTCTATGTGTGTTGGATCAGACCAGAGTCACTGCCTACGGTGGCCTGGCTGTCCTCAGCCTACGGCTCCCTTTACCCCACCACCGATGGCAAGGACAAGGCGGTGTTTTCAAGCACTCATGTCCACTGGCCACACAAGGTGTCAAACGAGAGCCTGTCTCTCCACCCTCAGCCACATCTCCCTCCCCCACCACCTGTACTTTGGAAAAGCCATGGCAGGACAAGGTGCTGGGACAGCACCCAGATGCACAGATCCCAGGGACTGCTCTGATCCTGGCACTAGGGAGACCAGCGGGTGCAAAACACTCAGTGGCTGCAGGAACTTTTAGTCTAGCTTGAAAACAAAATGAGTAAAACTGTTGGCTCTAGGCTCCGGTTTTGTAGAACTGTGACCTCCCTTTGCAAGCTGTCTAGCCGATGCCAGGGCCCCTTCCCATGGAGCTGACTGTCCATGACCCAGCTTAACGTAGGCGGAGTGTCAAATAGCCTTGCTCCAGCCCAGCAGTGGCCAGGCAGAGTCAGCTGGCCCCGGGAGGAAGACAGAAACTAAAGGAAAATGTGACGTAAGGCAGGCTCGCTCTTTTCTAACTGGTTTGGTATGAACTTGATTGCTTTGCTCTAAACCGCACAGTAGAGGAATTCCAAAACAGTAGGTCTGTTATTCTGGATGACACATGAGGGAAGCTCAGAGGCCCAGGCTAGGCTGCAGAGAGGATGTGGCCATCAGATTACGCGGCAGGGGGCAAGTGAGGGTGTGCTGGCAGGGCAGGGGGCTGGTTAATAGAGGGCCCAGAAGTGGCGCTGGCCAGGCATGCCCTGTGTGCATAAGTATGAAGGTGTGGTCACCTCTGTGCACTTGGGAGGCCCCTGAGGGGACTGAGGAGGGGTCGGCCTTGCCAGGAAGTCTCTCCAATAGTTCTCACACCCTCTGGTTGAGGAGGGCTGGGCTCAAGGCATCCATTTCACTCCTTTCACTTAAGGCTTTGACTTTGTCCAAATACACCCGAGCCTGGGAAGGGGCACCCAGTATGGCTTATCTGGTGCTTGTCCTAGTTCCATTTTCTCATGGGAGGACTGTGATGACACCTGGTCCAAGAGCAGGTCTGCAGGTTGGTGGGAGGGGAGAGTGGGGAGGGCAGAGGGTTAAGATGAGAGGGGAGGAAGGAAGGGGGGCACAAGGGGTGGCTGGTGGGGATGGGCAGCTCAGCCCCTGCTACTTCTGCCCCATGGCCTGGACCTGGCCGGTATGCTGGGCTAGCACACCTGGCCGGCACACCTGGCTGGCACACATCTGCCCCAGGGCCATTCTCCCTCCTCCGCTCCGTCTCACCCTTGACTTGGTTGGGGTGAGAGCCGACTTAGAACGCACCCCTGCCAAGGTGAGGATTACTAAGTACTGAGTTTTAGTGGTGGGCTACCTCTCCTACCCCTCCCCTCCTCTTCCCACACGCTGTTCCCACCCACGGGCCGGATGTTAGCAGTTTCCAGAACATACAGATCCCAGAGAGCTTTTGGTGGATATATGAAAAAAGAGGCATATATAGAAAAAGAAAAGCTAAGCGAGGGAGGACAGAATAGGGTGTTTTCTCTTTTTCAGAGGGTGGGCCAAGCCTGCTGTGGTTAGGATAATTCCCTTGTCCTAAGACATCAGTCAGTTGAAATGTACATCTAAGTCTCTCCACACATCCCTCCCCCACTCCTACACCTACACGCACACACACAGGGTGCTGGTTTACATACATACAATGTGACTAATGTACCAAAGACTTAGACATGATAATGCCAGGTTTTCTACATTGGTAAAAGTTTTAAAAAATTGTCCTGTTGCAAAATAAACCCAAACGTATTTGAAGACTTTCGTAGCTAATGTCCGGTGCTTTTGACCGTTGCACTGCATTTCCAAGTGTCCTTTGGGAATTGTGCAGGGGCACGAGGGCCCTGTCCTGCCACCCCCGAGTCATCTGCTCGTGCGGGATCAGCAGACAGTGCACGAAGAGCCCGTGATGACTGATAACCGGGCGCCTCTCCCCTTGGCGTTCCTCCCCCACAGAGGGACTCTGGTGTCAGAGTGGAGCAGCGATGGTGGCCTCAGCTGGGGCTGGCTCTCTTCACTCTCTCCTGGGGGGCCCTGCTTGCTCACTCACTACCCTGTCACCCACAACAGGTGCCAAGTGGCTACACCTGCCCCGTCCTCACCTCTGGCTTGTAGGCTTTCCGGAATCTCGATGGTCCATCCTGGCTGAAGACCTGGCCAGGCACGCAACTCACCACAGCCGGCAGCCCATTCACACAGGTGCTGTTCTTCATGGGGCCCTGTGACACCGGGGGGCCCAGCTTGCAGCTGGAGATGTGGGCTTCCGTGCCCGTGCAGTCCATGGAGTACCGCCAGTAGCGCTGCTTCTTCCGAGAGGCGTACATCCTACAGAGGGCGGGAGGGGACAGCTGACCAGGGCATCCTGGCACCTGTCCCTGATTCCTTCTACAAAGAGGCAGGGCAAGACAGACTGTCCCTGCTCCTGGAGCTCAGCCCTGCCTCACAGGTGAGGTCCCTGCTGGGCACCACGCCGGGCACTGAGGAAGGACCCCCGGTGTGGCCATGGCCTCCTGCCTTCAGGCAGCTTCCATTCCAGGAGAGAAAAGATGACCTCAGTGTCATGAAATAATGACATCTATAAATACAAAATGCAAAAGGGGATCTCTGGTCCCAGAAAACCCATCAGTCCCTGGCAAACCAGAATGGTTGGTCACCCTAATCTTCAAATAATTTCAACACGGTTTGCTGTCATCTGGTAGCTCTATTTCCTTTGTCAATGAGCAGTACAAGTTGATGGCTAACCTCTCCCAATGAGATATGCACAAGATTAAAGGTGTAAATACAACAAGAAGCCATGAGAACAGTCGCAAATGACTCTACCTGCTGAATCAAAGTACCGTTTGCTGAGTGGTGGGAACTACCATAGTAACGAAACTCTGCCCCAGACCCTGGCACCTGGAAAATCAATGAGTTTGGGGTTGTCGCCAAAGCGCTTCCTAGGGAAGCTCTTAGCCTGTATTTCTGGCACTTGCAAAGCATTCCTTTTGATGTTTTTTTTTTTTTTCCTCAAGGCAGAATATAGATCAAGGTAATGCAAAGTTTGTTTGTTTTTTTCTAAAACAATAACCAACCAATAAGTAATACATCAGTTAACGGGAAGGTTACTGTGCCTCAGTTTCCTCAGGCCCAAATCAGAGGCAGTTACAGTGTCCACTTGGTAAGATGACACTGACCCCAGACGAGGCAGGCACAGTCTCGTGACCCTGCTGCTCGGGCAGCCCGGGGTTCTCGGATCCAATAGGATGTGAACACAGAGAAGAGACTAATGCTACAGACGCCATCATCACCTTTCCTTAGCCCAAAACTGGAGACTTAAAAGGATTCTTGTGTCCCTGGGATTGCAGGGGGTGCGTGTTCACTGTGGCGGCAGCCTGGAGCAAAGGACTGCACAGGAGGACTATTAACAATTCCAGGAACCACTGCCAGCCCTCCCTACTTCTTGCAAGGCCACTGAACTGGGAAATCCAAAGCTTGTTCCCCTCGATGTCCCCACATCGATCAGGAGAACACGCTGGGGGAACACTGGCTGCCTGAGGATTGGTCAGACCTCCTGCCTGCCTCCTGCCTTGGCTCAGGAAAACCCTTCTGCTTCCAGCTGTCAATGAAGCCACTCCCTCTCCAGGAACAGACGTACTGAGCTCTGAATAGAAAGCACAGCGCCCACAGCAAACAAACGCAGCAAACACAGGCTCCGGGCCTGCCATCCCCAGGCTGCCGGGACCTCTCTTACATCAGCCCCCAGGAATGTGCCGCAGCCCACCCGCCCCCATCCCAGCGAGATCCAGGGCTGTCTACTGCCCACTGCAGACCCGGGCATTAGAGGGATGACCCAAATTAGGGGCGGCCTTCTGCCCAGCGGGAAGCCTGCTTGCTAGAGGTGTCAAGGCCTGCAGCTGGGCAGCAGGAAGAACGCTGAGCTGGACTCATTCAACTGAGAATGCAAAGTCCTGCTGGCTCTCCCCCAGCCAAGGCCAGATTTTTGTGGGATGCTGCCAGCTGCTGAGTACGCCTATTCCCAAGATGATCTCCCAAACTGGGGAGATCACCAAGGATGGGTTTGGGGACCCACTGGGCCCACTGTGAGATGGACGTGAACTAAAACTCCACATGTCTCTGCCCTGACGGTGGGCTACAGTGATGTTTTGGGTCTCCTGGAATTAGGCTGCTGCCCTCCAGGTCTTGTCTGCTCCTGTGCAGCCCCAGGGCCTGGGCTGGTGGCCTCAGAGCCTAGTCATACCTGGGAGTCCTGGCTCTTTGCTGCCAGATCCCTCTAGCTCGCTGCCACCTTGGCCCCTGGCAGCACCACCAAGGCATGAATGTCTTCCTAGCACCTTTCTCTTTGAGGCACATGTAGGCCCAACTGTCAACTGGGTCCCAGAGACCACCCCAAAACTACAGGGATAAGGCAAGGAGGCCTCACACTCTCCTGCCCCTGTGCCAGGCAGGCAGCCCCTTGTCTCCAGCTAGAGGTCTGCAGGAGGGGCTGGTTTCTAGCAGCTTCTGCTGATCATCTCCCCTCTCACAAAGAGCCCCACCCATGACCAGCGCTGTGGCTGCCTCCCATCCGTGGGAGCCTTTTCCTCCCCTCATTTGAAAAGGCAAAACCACAGATGTGGGGGCTGGGAGAGCAGGGGGAGGTGTTCAAATCCAGCGGGTGAGAGGATTAGCCAGGGCTTAGCTGCCAAAACTGGCCTGAGATCACCCCCTTAAAGGCAGAGAAGGACTCTGCACGGGCCAAGGCTACTGGAAGCCACCGATGGCTTTCAAATGCCATCTGAACAAGGTGTGTGGTGCGGCCAGGAGGGGGACACCAGTGGGGCCAGCCAGGTGGGAAGCATGACAGGGGAGGGCTTTGTTTCTCTTGGCTCCAATCGGCAGGAAAAGCTAAGAAGGTGTCCCCAGGGAGGGAGTTAGCTGGTGGGACTTCCCCGAAGTATTCAGTGGACAGGGACTCCTGGTGCCAGCAGGCAGGTCAAGTCTGTGCCATGTTTGGGGGTGGTGGGGCGACAATCACCATCGAGGTCACCCCAGAGGTGTTGCGATCCCACCAGCTGGGCAGCTCCGTGGCCACACTCACTCCCCCCGGGGTGGGCTGAAGGCTTGGCCCAACGTGTGGCCCACCTTGGCCAAACCAGGCCCAGGGAGGACTAGGGCTGGGGCTTGCAGCCAGCCTCCTGGCTCGGAAGCCGCCTCTCTCTTCTCTGATTCGGAAGGAACAAGGCAGTGTGTGAGTCTATACTCTGCAGGAGTGTAGACCCTGTACCCAGACATTGTGCTGGAGGCCTGGACCTGCTACTTCCTAGTTATCACCTTTCTTCAGCTTCCTCAACTCAAAACCAGGCCTCGATTTCCCAGTGGTGTTGCAAAGATTAAGTGACCAAGAAGAGTGCCCGGCAGACAGGAAGCACTCGGTAAGCAGCAGCTGGTGTTCCCACCATGATGAAGGGAGACAGGAAGCCCCCACTACCAGCCAAGCACACCCCGGCCACCAGCTTTCGGGGTGCCAGAATCCTTTCACTGGGCACCCCTCAGGCCAGATGTCTTGAAGTCCCCCTCACTGTCTACTTCTTTTCCCTGGGAGATATTAACCTTAGAGACCATAAAAGCATCATTAGATTTAACTGGGAATGGATGACATGAACTGAATGAATCAGTTTATCAACTATCTAACAGTTGCTGCAGTTTGCAGATTTCTCAGAATAATCGTTTGCTCAGGGCAAGTAAACACATCTTCTTAAGTTGGTGTTGTCTTTGCCCTGCCTGGGTGCTGTGGGCCCTTGTTCGGCCACATGGTCCCTGAACTGGGCGTCAGCACCCGAGGTGGGATGTCCTGGGCAGGGAGCACCTTGCGCCTCATTTCTCCTGCAACTCCCCCCTCCGGCATGCTCCAGGGTTTAGGTCTGTCTCCTGCAGGAGTGTGAGGTCCCCAAAGGTAAGGATGGCACATGGTACCCTTGAGCTCAGGCCTGGCCCAGCACAGGGGCTCCGCGCAGGCTCGCTGAAAGGCCACCACCAAGGCTGACTCTTTTGACAAGGCAGCGAGGGGAGGGGCCCAGGAAGCCACCCGCCTGGCGTGGTGCCCTTACTTGTACACTTTGGCGTTGTACGTCTTCTCGGCGGGGAAGCCGAACATGCCGCAGACCACGCGGGAGTTCTTCGCCGTCCAGTGCTTGTCGCAGAGCTGCTTCCAGTGCTTGCCGTCCTTCACCTCCACGTAGCCCTCCGTCACCGGGGCTCGGTTGCGGAAGGCCGAGAGGATGGCGCGGATGCGGATGTCCTCCACCTGGATGTTCAGGCTCTGGGAAGAGGAGGAGGCACAGAAGGAGAGGGTTACCTTCCCGGGGTGGCCTTGGAGAGGTGCCAGGCAACCAGTCCTCCTTGGGTGACTGCAGGCCAGGCACCCTGCTGCCCCGCCTCCGCCCCAGGCCCTGCCATAGGCTGAGGGCACTCCTCGGGGGCTCAGGGCCCAGGCACGGTTATGAAGCGCTATGCATGGGAGGAAGTGAGGCTGCAGTGGCCCAAGGTGGGAGCACGGTGAACTGGGAGAGTCAGAAAAGACTTGGAGGACCCTGGGAGCCCCTCCCACAGCCTGCAGAAGAGCCCAGAGAATGGGAGGCAGCAGCCTCCTCCCACACACGGCTCAAAATAAGAGCAGAGAGAGAAAGTGTTCTTTGAATTCAGAGTTTGCATCTTACTTCTGAGCATGTGTGTGCCTGAGTGTGTCTCTCCCACTAATGGTTCAGTACAACTGGAGTTTCAGGCAGATGAACCCCAGATATTCTGGAGCAGCGGTGCTCGTCTGCTCCAAAGTCCCCAGAGAGGCCAGGGAGAAGGGGCAGGGCTTGGAGAGACAGGAGGCGGAGGCTCCCAGTGTTAAGCACGTGTGCAGGCACATGCACCTGCCTAGCAGTTGACGGTGGCTTGGGGACCAGGGAGAGAGGGAGGGGGACAATTATTTGGCTGTGGCAAGGAAATAAAAGTTTCTAAGCACCTTGAGCCTCTTGGAAAGCCCCCTTCCCACACCCACGCCACCCCTGTTTCTGCGGCAGTGAGCAGTGAGGGAAGGAGCGAGTGTCAGAAGGACTCACAGGAGGGCCCCCTGGGAAGTGCAGGAAGGCGGGGGAGTTGGTGGAAGGGAGGAAGGCCCTGCCCCCTCTGCCATGTGAGCTCTCCTCCTCCCTCAGCAGGGGGCTGGAATGTCCCTGAGTCCCGGGTTTGGCAGGAGAGGGGGCCTCAAGAGGCCAAGCTGGGCAAGAGGAACAGGGAGTGGGGGGGTTCCCTGGAGTTACAGTGACACTTTCTGTGCTCTCCTACCGCACGCCACAGCAGTCTCCAAGTATCTGGATGCCCCTCCGGAATCTCTCACGCCAGACCTTCCTCTTCTGCCCCTGTCCCTGCCCGAGTGGGGCCATTACCAGCTCTTGCCACAGTCCCAGACTGAGTCCCTGCCGCCATCTGTTGGCACAGGGCCAGCCACCGGAGAGCTCTTTCTGCAACACAGATCTACCCTGTCCCTTGTCTGCTTCCTCGCTGCCTGTGTAACAGCCAGTACTCAGTGAGATGCCCCCGCCCTGCAGGACCGACTCCACCTGTGCCCCTACCCCCTTGCCGTCCCAGCTTGAAGTGGACCCTGGGACAGACACCCTGCGCTGCAGAGTGTGATAGTGACGGCTGCCGCAGAGCGTTACCAGGTGCCGAGGCTGTGCAAAGTGCCTTCTGTGCGTCTCTTACTTACTCCTCAAATGCTCTATTGCGGTTGTTTATGGCTACTGTCATCCCCATTTTACAGATGAGGAAACCAGTTGACTCCAGTTTCCCCCTGGGGACCACCGTGCAGTGCAGTAGGAGACACACTCTGAGCTGGGCCAGGCAGGGGCCCAGCAGGGCTGGAGGGAGGAGCCCAGCGACCGGAGTGGCCTGTCCCTGTCCAGCCAGGATGCAAATGAACCATCAGGTTGAACAGAGCCATTCTTTGGGAGCCCAGGGATTCACACCTCTTTGCCACTGGCTTCAGGGTCCCACGCCAGGCACTGCCTCACAAGCCCTGCCAGGCAGTGGAAAGTATGTGGCCTGGAGGGCTGGCATCTGGCTCCACTTCCTTTCCACGCAGGCCGAAAGGAAAGCTGCCAATGGCAGGATTGTGTCTTCCAGCCTAGATCCTGGACCCTTGACAGCCCTCATTCAGGCAGCAGGACTCGTGCCACCAAGGCACGTGGACAGGGACGAGCCAAGAAGGGGCCTGAGGTCTCAGCCCGGCCCATGGCCAGCCCCCTCCTGCCCCTCTCCACCTCGGGAGCCGGGCTGGGCTCCAGCCCTCGATTGTAATGCCAGAGGAACGCAGCCACCGCAGCACCGGCCACAAGGCTTAACAGGCGAGCAGGTTCGCCGACCTCGTTCATTCGCAGACCCTTGCCCTGCTGGGGGCGGCAGTGCAGGCTCACTAAAGAGGGGAGGTGACCTCGGCTCCTGCTGCCACAGAAGCAGCAAGGCCCAGCTGGGGGCGCTCAGCAGACCAGGCACAGAAAGGCCACACTGACCACGGGGCCTGAGGCCAGCATGCGCCAACCTGATGGCCAAAGGAGCCTGATGCGGGGCAGGCCCCTCAGCAGAAATATGACGAGGGGGCTCCAGGGTGGGGGCAATGCAGCCTGGAAGAGAAAGGGCTAGAGCCAGGTGTCGTTGTCTGCATTCCTCCACTGACTCAGTGTGTGTGTGTGCGATGGTGTGTGTATGTGCATCTCTGTTTCTGTATGTGTGCATGGTGGTGTGTGCATGATGGTGTGTGTGTCCATGTGTCATATGAGCCTCTGAATGGGTCTATATATGTATGTGTGTCCCTAGGATTGTGTGTCTTGCATGTACTTGTGTGCATGATGATGTGTGTGCATGTGTGTCATGTGGGTCTCTGTGTATGTGTCTGTGTGTTTGTGCATGGTGGCGTGTGTGTGTGTCTATGTCTCTACAGCCTATGGGTATGAATGGAGTGTATGTTTATGTCAGTGTATGTCCGTGGGAGTGTGTGTCTGTAGAGTGTGTGTCCCGGGGAGTGTGTGTCTGTAGAGTGTGTGTCCCTGGGAGTGTGTGTCTGTAGAGTGTGTGTCCCTCGGAGTGTGTGTCCGTGGGAGTGTGTGTCTGTAGAGTGTGTCTGTGGGAGTGTGTGTCTGTAGAGTGTGTGTCCGTGGGAGTGTGTGTCTGTAGAGTGTGTGTCCGTGGGAGTGTGTGTCCGTGGGAGTGTGTCTGTGGGAGTGTGTGTCTGTAGAGTGTGTGTCTGTGGGAGTGTGTGTCTGTAGAGTGTGTGTCTGTGGGAGTGTGTGTCTGTAGAGTGTGTGT